>JABUQX010043044.1:47500-55000 GCA_015478945.1 Trachelipus rathkii
TTTCATAAAATTTAATAAATTAATATTATTAATAACAGAACCTAGAAAAATAAAAGTAAAATTCATAAAATTTAATAAATTAATATTTATTAATAAACAAAATTGAAAATAAAATAAATTTCATAAAATTTAATAAATTAAATATTATTAATACCAAGAATTAAAAAATAAAAGTAAAAATTCAATCAAATTTTATTATAAATTATAATTAACAAAACCTAGAAAAATAAAATATTATTTTCAAGAGAGAAAAAAAAAATCTTATTAATACACTATAAAATTTGAAGTAAATTCTAAAATTTAATAAATTAATATTATTAATAACAAAACCTAGAAAAATAAAATAAAATTTCATAAAATTTAATAAATTAATATTATTAATAACAGAACCTAGAAAAATAAAATAAAATTTCATAAAATTTAATAAATTAATATTATTAATAACAAAACCTTGAAAAATAAAATAAAAAATTCATGATTTAAAAAATTAATATTATTAATAACAAAACCTAGAAAAATAAAAAATAAAAATTCATGATTTAAAAAACTAATATTATTAATAACAAAACCTAGAAAAAAAATTCAGGATTTAAAAAATTAATATTATTAATAACAGAACCTAGAGAAATAAAAGTAAAATTCATAACATTTAATAAATTAATGTTATTAATAACAGAACCTAGAAAAATAAAATAAAATTTCATAAAATTTAATAAATTAATATCATTAATAACAAAACCTAGAAAAATAAAAAAAAAATTCATGATTTAATAAATTAATATTATTAATAACAGAACCTAGAAAAATATTCATAAAATTTAATAAATTTCAAATGTTTTTCAGAAATCCTAAATTTTCAGGCCATATTTAAGAATTTTAAGAATTATTCGATAAATAAATAAATCAGTTAAATAAGTAGATAATTTTTTTAAGAGATAATTCTAGTGATAATATTTAAAATAATTTAATAAATAATTCAAAAGATAATTCTAAAGATAACAAGTAAATTCTAGAGATGTCTCTAGATAATTAAAGATGTAATTTAAAAGTAAATTCAAGAGATAATTCAAAATAATTAAAGGGATTAATCAAGAGATAGTTCAAAATAATGGAAGAGATTAAAGAGATAATTCAAAATAATTGAAGATATAATTCGAATTAATTCAAGAGATAATTCAAAATAATTCAAAAGATAATTTAAAAGATAATTCACCTGATATTTTTAGAGATAATTGAAGAAAAATTTCAAAATTATTCAAGATTATCTCTTTAATAATATCTAGAACATTTCTTCAACTATTTGAATTATCTCTAAAATTATCTCTTAAATTATCAGCTGGATTATATCTGGAATTGTCTTTTAAATTATGTCGTCCATTATTTTGAATTATCTTTTGAAATCTCTCAAATTATAATTTTGAGATAATTCATAATTCAGGACATCAATCAAGATTCATTTCAAAATAATGCGATAGATAAATTCAATTAATAATTGAAGAAATAATTCCAGAGATAATTCAAAATAATTCAAGAATTATTCCAAAAGATAATTTTAGAGATTATTCAAGAGATAATTCTAGGTATAAATTCTATAAAAAATCAAAAGACAATTCAAAAGATAATTATTATTAATATACCTTAATATATATTTTAAATGCCTTAATTTGTGCCTTATAATCTATAATCTTAAAATCTTATAATCTATAATTAGTAATCTATAATTAGTAAAATTACTTACGGAAAAAATTGTTGCTACAATAGCCCCAACCAACAACCATTTTTTCTGTTTTTGATCGGTTTCCCTATTCCAGATAATCCACACAGCAATTGTACCTGCCACACTTCCCACAACAATTAAGATAACTGTCACCCATACGATAATGCCAGCAAAAAACCTGAGACGCATTTCACAATATTATAAGTCTTATAAGTCATAAGTTTTATAAGTCTTATGTCTTATAAGTCTTATATATAATAAGTCTTATGTCTTATATGTCTTATATATTATAAGTCTTATGTCTTATAAGTCTTATAGGTCTTAAGTCTTATAATTCTTATATATTATAAGTCTTATAAGAAACAAACAAAAAAAATAATGTGCTATTTATTTTTTCCTCTTCATCGAAACCGTGGCTCGTTCAGTAGAGCGACAGAGTCGCATGGCAAGGGGCCCGGGTTCGATCCCTAGTCCGAATTATAGGTAGAAATTACCTAGAGAAATTCCCCCCCCTAGAATAGGGTTATGCCCGTGAGATGTGAACTTTTGAAAAAAAAAAAGTTAAAAAAAAATCAGAGTTGGGATTATTTTTTCTTCTTCACCAGGGTTGGGAGAAACCGAAATAAGGGCGAAATTAAGGGCTGACATGCTCCGGAACATAGCATTTGAAGGTCCGCAAATCAATGGAAGGTTGGAGAAAATAGATAAATGAAATTTGTTCTAGACTTTACCAGTGGAATACATAAAGACTTTAGCAGTGGAGCATAGGGGTTAAGTCTGGGGTCAAAGGAAGTTCTAGACTTTAACAATAGAGTACTTGTAAGATTGATCATAGCGGTTAAGTTTAGGTCAGGAAGTTCCTAGATTTTACCACGAGGTACTAAGATTGAGCATAACGGGCTTAAGCTCTGGGGTCAAGGAAGTTCTAGCTTTACCCAGAGGACATACCATAAAGACTGAACTAGTGGTTAAGTCCCGAGGCTCCAGAATCTCCAGCACCTTCCAAAGCTAGCACCGCTACTGTACAGATTCCGACGCCTCAGCGGCTTACGCGCTTCTCGACGCAAAGGAAGTTCTAGACTTTACCAGATGGAATACTAAGATTAGGCATAGCGGTTAAGTCTGAGGTCAAAGGAAGTTCTAGACTTTACCAGAAAAATACATAAAGATTGAGCATAGTGGTTAAGTCTGAGGTTAAAGGAAGTTCTAAGACTTTACAAAGAGGAATAAATAAGATTGCGCATAGTGGTTAAGTCTGAGGTCAAATTATACGGGCGACAAGCTAGGAAATATATTACCATCGTTCCTCAGACTTATCACGAGGATCTACAAGATTGACATGCCGCGTTAGTCTGAGGTAAACAGCCTCTACGCACTCTCTCCACGCAGCGAACTAACAAACGACTTGAGCCATAGTGGGTTAAGTCTGAGGTCAATAGGAAGTTCTAAGCTTTACCAGGTAGAGTACTTTGTAAGAATTGACGCATAGCGGTTATGTCTGGGGTCAAGAGGAGTTCTGAGACCTTACCAGAGGAATCCATAAAAGATTGAGCAATGCGGTTGAGTCTGAGGTCCAAGAAGTCTCTAGATTACCAGAGGAATCACACTAAAGATTGACACGCCAATAGTGGTAGTCCTAAGGTCAAAGGCAGTTCTAGACTTTACCAGCGGAGTACATGAAAGATTGAGCACAGCTGTTAAGTCTGAGGTCAAAGGAAGTTCTAGACTTTACCAAAGGAATACATCAAAGATTGAGCATAGTGGTTAAGTTTGAGGTCAAGTGTGTTCCTGACTTTACCAATAGAGTACTTGTAAGATTGAGCATAGCGGTTATGTCTGGGGTCAAAGGAAGTTCTAGACTTTACCAGAGGAATACATAAAGATTGAGCATAGCGGTTAAGTTCTGACGGTCAAAGAGTTCTAGCACTATCTACTAGTGAGTACCTATGGTAATTGAGCATAGCGTTATGTCTGTGGCTCAAAGGGAGTATCTAGAATTTACCAGGGAATACAATAAAGATTGCGCATAGCGTTAAGTCCTGGAGGTCCAAGGAAAGTTCTAGACTTTACCAAGGAAACATAAAGATTGACATAGTGGTTAAGTATCTGAGGTCTAAGGAAGTTCTAGACTTTACCAAGAGGATTAACATAAGATTGAGCATAGCGCGGTTACAGTCCGAGGCAAAGGAAAGTTCTAGACTTTACCAAAGGTATACATAAAGATTGAGCATAGCGGTTAAGTCTGAGGTCAAAGGAAGTTCTAGACTTTTCCAAACGAATACATAAAGATTGAACATAGTTTTTAAGTCTGAGGTCAAAGGAAGTTCTGACTTTACCAGTAGGTCTTGTAAGATTTGAGCATAGCGGTTATGTCCTGGGGTCAAAGGAAGTTCTAGACCTTTACCAGAGGAATACAAAAGATTGAGCATAGCGGTTAAGTCTGAGGTCAAAGGAAGTTCTAGACTTTACTAGTAGAGTACTTGTAAGATTGAGCATTGAGCTCTGATGGTTCTGTTGCTAACTCTCCTTCTGATAAGGCCAATCTCTTCGGCCTCCTTTTTTTCATCTAATTCTACCCTGGACGATTCTGGCATCTCTCCTCCAACTCCTTTTCCTCTCAGGTTTCCCATGTATTTACCTGTAATTACACATGATCGTGTGCATGGATCCTGAGTTCTTAAATGAACGTCCAGGAAGGCTAGTGGCCGGATGGGCTTCCTCCCCGTGTTTTGAGGCGAGTGTGCTTCCGAGCTGACGCCTGCCCTCGTTCACTCTACCCTCTATGTCTTAATACTAATCTTTTCCTCAATGCTGGAAGCGCGCCTTTATGTCCAACCGATCCCGAAAAAAGGTAAGCCGCTCTGAACCTTCTACTATCGCCTGTAAGCTCTCAACCTGTATTCTATCTAAATCTTTGAAACCTTCTTACCTCTCATTTCCTTGGATCATTCTGGAGCTCTCATTCCTTCTTCAGATCACCAGTATGGCCTTCGTGTCGTCGAGGTCAACTGGTGACATACTTTCCTATCTAACTGATTTATGGTCTTCTGCCATTAGGGATCATGGAGAGTCTTGCGTGGTGGCGCTTGGCATATCCAAGGCCTTTGACGGGTTTGGCACGCGTCAACTGCCTCTAAGCTCCCTTCTTTTGGGTTTCCTTCCTTCTCTTTGCTACACTCTTGTCTAGTTTCCTCTCTTATCGTTCGATATTGACACTTGTTAATAAGTATCTCTTTCTCCTTTCCTGTTAACTCTGTGGTGTTCCGCAAGGTTCTTTTCTATTCTCCAACTTATTTCTACTTTTTCATCAACGAAACTCTCCTCAGACTGTACTTCCAACTCTTTTCACTCTTATGCCGATGACTCAACTCTCCATTCTCAACTCATTTCAAATCTGCTCCTCTTTTGCTTCTAGAGTTGCCTCTCGTTTCCAGCTTTCCGATTCTATCTTGCCCCGATCTGGAAGGATTTCCCGGTGGGGTCACCGCAACCTTGTAAAATTCAACTCTTTTAAAAAAACTTCTTTACATCTCCCTCTTAAAAACACCTTCCAACTTCTTCTTTCCTTTGACGGTTCTAATGTCTCACCTGTGAATAACATAAACATTCTTGGTCTGAACATAAACAAAAAATTGTCTTGGAAACCTCATATCACAATGGTTTGCTAAGGTGGCCTCAAAGAAGCTGGGAGTTCTGTTCAGATTGCGGGAATTTTTTTCCTTCTGCACAGCTAACTCCAGTATATAAGGGCCTTATTCGCCCTTGTATGGAGTAACTGCTCTCACTTTGGGGGGCTCCGGCTCCCCCCTTCTATTGGATAGGGTTGAGTCTAAAGCTAAGAGACTAATAAACTGTCCCCTACTTTCAAACTCTTTGACCCTCTATCTCTGCGACGTAACGTTGGCGCTCTAATCCCTTTTCTATAGGTACTACGGCGGCAGATGCTCAGGGGAGTTGACTTCTTGCATTCCTCCACCCTTGCCGGCCGCCCTCGTTGCAGACAAGGGTGAATGCTCTCGCACAATTCTGCGTGAGGTATTGCGAAACGCCCAGACTTGTTCGTTGTGGTGCCTCTTTCTTGTTCCAGCTACTTCTGCTCTGTGGAACTCCTTGCCTTCTTCTGTTTTTCCAACTGTATTTAATCTTCCTCTCTTTAAAGCCCACGTCTGCGCTCACCTGAGAACTTTGCGTTAGACTGGGGATTGGGGTGGGTTTTTTTTAATGTTTTATTTTCCGCCCCCTCCTTGAAAAGGGCCCAGCCCGCGAGTGGTGGTGATCTGTAAAAAAAAAAAAAAAAAAAAAAAAAAAAATGTCTGGGGTCAAAGGAATTTCTAGACTTTACCAGAGGAATACATAAAGATTGAGCATAGCGGTTAAGTCTGAGGTCAAAGGAAGTTCTAGACTTTACCAGAGGAATACATAAAGATTGAGCATAGTGGTTAAGTCTGAGGTCAAAGGAAGTTCTAGACTTTACTAGTAGAGTACTTGTAAGATTGAGCATAGCGGTTATGTCTGGGGTCAAAGGAAGTTCTAGACTTTACCAGAGGAATACATAAAGATTGAGCATAGCGGTTAAGTCTGAGGTCAAAGGAAGTTCTAGACTTTACCAAAGGAATACATAAAGATTGAGCATATCGGTTAAGTCTGAGGTCAAAGGAAGTTCTAGACTTTACCAAAGGAATACATAAAGATTGAGCATAGCGGTTAAGTCTGAGGCCAAAGGAAGTTCTAGACTTTACCAGTAGAGTACTTGTAAGATTTGAGCATAGCGGTTCATGTCTGGGTGAAAGGAAGTTCTAAGACTTTACCTAATGGAAACATAAAATTGAGCATAAGCGGTTAAAGTCTGAAGTCACAAGGAAGTTCTAGACTTTACCAGAAGGAATACATAAAGATTGCATAGTGGTTAAAGTTCTGAGGTCAAAGAAGTTCTAGACCTTTACCCAAGGTAATACTAAAGATTGACATAGCGGTTAAGTACTTGAGGTCAAAGAAGTTTCTAGACTTTACAGTAGAGTACTTGTAAGATTGAGCCTAGCGGTTAATGTCTGGGGTCAAAGGAATGTTCTAGACTTTAACCAAAAAGAGGAATACTAAAGATTGGACCATAGTGTTTAAGTCTGAGGCCAAAGGAAGTTCTCGATCTTTACCGAGAATACATAAATTGAGTTAGCGGTTTAAGTCTGAGGTCAAAAGGAAGTTCTAGACTTTTACCAAGGAATAACATAATAGATTGAGCATAGCAAACTTTAAGTCCTGAGGTCAAAGAAGTTTAGACTTTACAGTAGAGAGTACTTGTAAGATTGAGCATAGCGGTTATGTCTGGGGTGAAAGGAAGTTCTAGACTTTACCAATGGAATACATAAAGATTGAGCATAGCGGTTAAGTCTGAGGTCAAAGGAAGTTCTAGACTTTTCCAAACGAATACATAAAGATTGAACATAGTTTTTAAGTCTGAGGTCAAAGGAAGTTCTAGACTTTACCAGTAGAGTACTTGTAAGATTGAGCATAGCGGTTATGTCTGGGGTCAAAGGAAGTTCTAGACTTTACCAGTAGAATACTTTTAAGATTAAGCATAGCGGTTATGTCTGGGGTCAAAGGAAGTTCTAGACTTTACCAGAGGAATACATAAAGATTGAGCATAGTGGTTAAGTCTGAGGTCAAAGGAAGTTCTAGACTTTACCAGAGGAATACCAGAGTATTGGCGAATAAATTATTTAAATTGTGCTTTATAGTTTTCTCTATAATGTACTGGGGGAAGTTATTGTTTATCAGATTCTTTG
>JABUQX010043044.1:65000-72500 GCA_015478945.1 Trachelipus rathkii
CCAACCGATGAATGAAAATATTAGTTAAAGAACAAATTGCCTTCAATCCGAAGATGTTTTGGCGGCGTGGTGTTTTCTTTCACTGAAAAAGAACACATTTAGAGAAGAAGCATGTAATTTTGTAGTCTGAATGAAATGTTGTTGCCATTTGAGCAAAGCAAATATTCCAACAAAAGCAAAGACTGAAATATTGTTACAAAAATATTGAGCTTGCATGACAAGTATACAGATCAGTACAGATCTCCAAACACAAGCAGAATCATCTCAAACAATGAAGTGAAGATGGCGTTTAAGGAGAGGTTTAAACGAACCTTTGTTGAGTCATTGCTGCACTCATTGGATTGACCCAAATAATGACGGTTGAGGAAGATAAATACTTTTCTTGGCAGCTTGCAAATAGAGTAGATAAATGGTGTATCGTGTCTATCAGTATTCACGGTTAATGATAGGAAATGTGCTTCTTTGCCGTAGAGGAGATAGAAGAAGGCGATTAAAGTAGACGGAGGATGAAGCGGCGAATACTAGAAGTCGTGATATGAGATAGAGTGAGATTATAGTAAACATGCTCGCCCCTGTAGTTTGTAGAAATTTAGGCTAAGTTCTATACCAGCGATACGTTAAATTAATACTGATTCACACAATACAGTGATGAAACCCAAAGCCAAAATCTCAATTCTGTGGATCAGTGCAGAAAAAGCGTATTCGTGAAGAACCTGATGTGGCAAATGACAACTGGGTAAGGACAAAAATAAGCGATTGCAGGGCTTTTGGTGGCATCCACTGTTAATGCCCTGGGAGTCGATGTTGATGACGGTTTTGAGTAGAAGTACATTGCAGAGAGAAAGAAAAGCTCTACGTAAAAAATAGCTGAGGATATAAAACCGAGTTTTGCAACAGATGTTCCATTGACTGTACATTGGAAGGGTAAAATTCTACCAGATATCTGGTTTCAGAAATACAGAGAGGTTACCTATACAAGTATCAGCAGAAGGTAATTTAAAACACTTAGTAGTCTCAAAACTTTGTTCAGGAAAGGGCATTGATATTGCGAATGCTGTAATTGAATGTTTGGAACTTTGAAAATAATATACAGGCCATGTGTTTTGACACCACTGCCAGCAATACTGTATAGCAGGAGCCTGCCTATAATAGAATCCAAGACACTTGGGATCCTGCTTCAACTGCCTGTCAACATCATAATTTATGAATAACTAATTTCGGATGTAATTTGACACGTGCCTTGGAGCACCTGCTGAACCAGAGACACAGCTGTTTAAACGATTTCAGACCAGTTGGGAAACAATAATTAAAGACAATTATCAGACTACCAAATCGAGCATTTCAAAGAAAGAGGCAATTGTTGCGTTCTACAAACAGGAATTGAAGAAAATGCATCCAAGAAAAGATTATGGCTGAACCTTTGGAGCTGACTATTATAATTCTTGGAGACGTTCTTCCTAAAGGAGTTCATTTTGTGAAACCAGGTGCCATGCATCGAGCAGATGGCATGGCAAACGAGTTTTATATGCGCAAACAATGGTACATTTCAAAGTCAAAAATCAAAACGACTAGAAGAGAGCTCACTGGACTATTGAAAAATTTGTTTCGGTTTTTACAACTCAGGTTTTTAGGAAAAAAATCTTTTTCAAACCTAGTGCGCCAAAACCAAGAACTGTCCTGCAATATCTCCCGAAACTTAAGGATTATGACGAGAAAGACGTATCTGCAGTTGCTGCAAAAACTCTCTGTCGGCACTTGTGGTAGCCTGAACGAGAGCCTGGTGCCTCTCGTCATTCTTTTGAAACGATGAAGTCAAGTAATGAAATGAAGCTGCAAGATTCTGTTCAAGCTTAGATAAGTCAGCCGTTGAAAGGCCTTCCAGCAGAATAATAAGTCTTGATTATACGGATAATATAACACAACGCACACAGAACAGAACACACACTGCGCAATTTCAAAATTTACCTTAAAAAAAGCAACCCTTTTCTTCGAAAAGTGTAACCCCAAACATCATTTTTTCAACCCAAAACCGTCTGAACGTAGTAAAAAATAATGAATAGATTAAGTCAAAAAATAGGTAGAAAAAATAAGTGTGTTAAATGAAATGCCTGAAACGGCTGTTGCTTTAATACAGTCCTTAACCCATTTTACAAAAAATGAAGAGAGCTGCAGTAATATCTTGCAGATCGTAGAAAGGCACAGAGATGTGTTTTCAAAATCAACAAGGTCTGAAATCGAAGAAAGAGACCTTTGGAGAATTATCAGGTGTACCTTGTGGAATTAGCACGGGGATACTACGTAAAGAAACCGAGCCGCTGTCGTACCCCAATCGTGGTGGTGTGGAAATTCCGATATTTAAGACACATTTTATAACACATTTCAGGTGCCTGGCAGCACTAAATAGGATTAATTTTGGAAGAAATTCAGTGTACGGGCTTCTTTTGCAAACAATAACAATATTAGAGGGTAGCTACGCAATTTTCGGAAACAAAATTACCTCCATGTTGGTGTGTGTGGAACTTCGACATTAAGACTATTTTATAACACATTCAGTCCTGGCGCAGCAACTAAATATGATACTTTTGGAAGAAATTCATGTGCGGGCTTGCTTTTGCAAACAGTAACAATATTAGAGGGTATGCAAATATCACATACAAATAAGGGCCGGTCTAATATATATATATAAAATATTTATCATAATAATATATATATATATATATATAATATATATATAATATATATATATATATAATATATTATATATCATATAATTGATATATTTTATATATATATATAAACCTATAGTATATATATATATAATATCATATATATATAGTATATATATATATATATAAGTATATATATATATAAATATATAATTAATATATATATTATATAATATATTTTAAAAAAAAAAATCATATCCCGAATTCCAGGGGGGGGCAAGTGCCCCTCCTTGCCCCTATGTGCGGACGCCCATGCGTCCTGACAAAACGATTATAAAAAAAAAAATTCGTCTTACTATACAAACACTTTAACAAGTACATATTGATTATTATTTATTTTAAATAAACATCGTCTTCAAGACATTCAAATTATTATTTACTTTGATGACGCAACCCCCTGGCAATACGAATATAGTCTATAATTACAAATAAAAAAATAAATTCTCAAGTTATATGTTCATTCAAAATTTTTAATTCAAATTTCTTTTGTTGCCCTTGAAACTTGATAAATTAACGTTTTCTTTAACACTATTAAAGAATGTAATTTTATGATTGACTATTTTATTATTCTTTTAAATAAAAAATTATATGGTATTATTGATTTTATTTCTTGCTGACAAATGGCCTTTTATTTTCGATACTAAAAAGAAATCTAAATTAATTATTCACTTTTAAAAATAAATAGGTAAATGGCTTTAATAATAATAATAATAATAATAATAATAATAATAATAATAATAATAATAATAATAATTAATATATAATTTAATTATATTAAATATAATATATAATATATTATAATTTAATATTATTAATTCATAATATTAATCTCAGGGATAATTAATTAAGTTAATAAATTATTGTGTAGGTTATTTCAATTCTTTAATTAATTCATTATATTATAAAATATATAATAATAATAATAATAATAATAATAATAATAATAATAATAATAATAATAATAATAATAATTTAATAATAACTACTTCTATGGAGCAAACAAGCAATTTATTTTTTAATGACGAAGTTCGGTTGAAGGATTTTTCTGTTTTTGTCTTCTTCTTTTTTTAGGAACATTTTAAATGAAATTTGTGAAGTTACTTAATTTGTTGAAATTTAAATTATTTTTGTATATATTATTGCTTTATTTAATAGTGGAATAATTAAATAATAAATAACGGTAATAAATAATAGTAATAATAACTAATATTTGTAGTAGCTGTTCCCACAAATTAATTTTATTACTGGCTGAAGGTGCCTCTAGTTCGGAGGCTCAAACGGTAGAGCGACGGAGTCGCATGGCATGATCGTGGGTTCGAATCCTAGTTCGGGCCCTAGGTAGAAAATTACCTAGAGAAGTCCCCTCCTTAAAAAGGGGATAGCCCGGGAGAGATATAAAATTTAATTTAAAAAAAAAAAAAAAAAAAAAAAAGTCTCCGAAAATGGCCTAAGTAGTAGAGAAAATATATTGACGGGAATTTTTTTCAAACTTTGAAAGGAAATCAACTACGAGAGGAGAAGTCCGCAACTCTTGCACTTTGAACCTCCAGGCCTCCTTCTTTAGAGTTGTTAGGACTTAAAGACACCCTTTTCTGAGGAGCGGAAATAATTTTTTTTTCTGATGAAGTTTGGCTGAAGGATTTTTTGATTTTGTCTTTTTTAAGGAACATTTTTAGAAGAATTTGTGACATTGAAATTTAAATTTCTTTTTTATATCATTGCTTTAATAATAATATAACTAATAATAATAATAATAATAATAATAATAATAATAATAATCATAATAATATTAATAATAATAAAAAAAATTAATTATGAAAAATAAATTTAAAATTAAATAATATATTCATTATGGCCATATTTTATACTTTAAAATAAATTAATTATTTTATGAAAAATAAATTAAAATGAAATGAAATTATATATATTATACTTTATTATATTATTTATTTTTATTTATATATAATATAAGTATTATTATATATTTTTTATACTATACTATATAAGGGGAGTGAGGAGGAGGTATATATATTATATATATATATGTCATAATATATACTACTATATATATATATAAAATATATTATATTATATATAATTATAAAAATATATTATATATATATATATATATAAATATTTAATTGATATTACTATATATATATATGTAATATATTTTATTATTATATATTCATATTTATATTATATATTTATTATATATTATTTATTATTATATGTATTAGATTTTATATATTATTATATATTTTATACTTTAAAAAATTAATATAATAAAATAAATTAAATGTAAATGAAATTATATATATATATATTATATATATATATATATAATATTATTTATTATATCGTATTTATATATTATATATTATATATATAATATAATATAATAGTAATAAATATATATAAATATATATATATATATATATATAATATATAATATATATATATATTTGATATATATATTATATATATAGTAGATATATTACATATATATATTATCGTATATATATAATATAGTAATATATTATATATATATATAATATATATAAATATATATATTATATATTATAACCAACCTTTATTGAATCAACCTTAGCAGAATCTCCACAGCAGCCCATCTCCAGAGGGGCGTGTCTCTACCACATTATCTGGAATAAAACAAAAATGCATATAATAGATATATTAGAAAGTAATAATTAATTAATTAATAAAAACTAATATATAAAATAAATAATATTTAATAATAATAATAATGATCAATAGATAATTAATAATAATTAAAATTAATAATTAATAATATATAATAATAATAATAATAATTAATTTTTCATTGCTTTTTTTATTGTAGTTAATACTCATACACGGATCTTTAATACTTTCTCGGAAGAATTTAGTAGTTTGGGAAGATCATCCTCCGAGGGGTGTAATAAAATTATATCATCAGCTTATATTACTACATTTTGGCTCCTTAAATCTAGAGCTCTTGTGAAATGATCCTGCTTTGACTCGTGAGGTGATCGTTGTGTACCATTTTTCCTGCTGATATTAAGGTTGGGGTGGGTAGATCACTCGGATGTGAATGAGCCAGGTTCATCGCCCATCTCGACTAAATCTTTTTCTCCCCAAAATCCATGGCTCGATTAAGCTTGTTCTCGCGCCATTCAGGAGAGAGACATTGTCCATCGGGCATGGAAAAACCTCCTTCTAGCACTCTTACTGAATTTCCAGTAGCGCGTCGGAAATCGTTGCAGGGCTATTATTCGACAGGACTAAGCGCGCTTTCACCTAAAAAGAAATGCTCGACAACCTACTTGCTCTCTTACTGATAAATAGCTTCGCCTATTGCCAAAAACACATTTCTAAAAACTTTATAAATCTGCCTTTCCTCCCCTTATTCGCTCTGACGGTTCTGTAGCTAACTCTCTTTCTTTCATCTAATTCTACCCTGGACGATTCTGGAATCCCTACTCCTATCTCCGTATCCTCTTCAGGTTTCCCATGTCTTTACCTGTTGAAGATCACACCATGATCGTGTCATCCGTGTGCAGTGATAATCCTGGAGATCTATGAGCACAGGAAGCTAGGCGGTCCCGCTGGATTCCTCTCCGTGTTGAGGGACTGTGCTTCTGAAGCTGGCGCCTGTCCTGATCAACACTTTCTCTATGCTAATGACTAAACTTTTCCCCAGGCTGGAAGAGCACATATGTCCAACCCAATCCGAAAAATAGGCAGCCGCTCTGAATCCTTCAACCGACTATCGCCCTATAAGCTCTCAATTTTATTCTATCTAAAATCTTTGAAACTCTTAATACTCACTTCCTGAATTATCTGGAGTCTCATTTCTTTTTTTTCAGATCATCAGTATGGCTTCCGACGCTCGAGGTCAACTGGTGACATACTTTCCTACACCAGCCTGATTATGTTTTACCTGTTCTACAACGACTATGGGGAGCTGCCCTTGTGGCGCTTGACAATCCAACGCTATTGGACCGTATACTCACGAGATCCCTGCTTTTTAAGCTCTCCCTTCCTTTGGGTTTCCTCTCTCTTTGCTTTCTCTTGTCTAGTTGTTCTCCCCGATCGCTCCATATCAGCAATTGTTGATGAAGCGTCTTCTTCCTCCTTTCCTGTTAATAGATTATATCTCCAACTTTATTTCTGCTTTTCATCAATGATCTCCTAATCTGTCCGACTTTTTACACTCTGTTCACGTCTTTATGCCGAGACTCAGCTCGCCATTCTTGCCACCTCATTTCTCTCCCTCTTTGCATCTAGAGTTGCCTCTCGTCCTTAGCTATCTGGTTTCCATTCTTGTTGATCTTGATGGATTTCCCTGTGGGGTAGCACAGCAAAACTTGTAAATTTAAACTCTTAAAAACTTAAGATCTTCACATCTCCCTCTCAAAAACACCTTCCAACTTTCCTATTTCCTTCCACGAGCTTCTAACGCTCAACTCTGTGAATTTAACGATAAACATTCTTGTCTCAAACATAAACAACAAATTGTCCAATTGGAAACCTCGTATTACAATGGTTGCTAAGGTAGCCTCAAAGAAGACGTGTGTTTTATTCAGGTTGCGGGAATTTTTTTCCTCGAAACATTTACTCCAGCTATATAAGAGCCTTATTCGCCCTTGTATGGAATACTGTTCTTACATTTTGGGGGCGGGGACTCCGACTCCACCCTTCTATTGGATAGGGTTGAGTCTAAGAAGCTAAGAGATTAATAAACTGTCCCCTTCTTTCAAACTCCCTTGGC
>JABUQX010043044.1:82500-85000 GCA_015478945.1 Trachelipus rathkii
CTATATATAATATAATATAATATATATATTACTGAATGCTAACAACTTAACATATGTATGTATATATAATATAATATAAATAATATATATATATAATATATATATAAATATATATATATATATTTATATATATATATATATATAATATATATATATATATATATATATATATATATAGTAAGTAGCTGAAATACTACTTGTATATATTTATATATATATATATATATCTATTTGTATCTAAATTTATATATAATTACCTCAATCTTTTTATCTATAACTTCTTCCTCTCTTTCTTTATATATATATATATATATATATATATATATATATATATATATATAAACACACACACACTTATTATCAATAATTAGGTATTAAATAAATAAAAAATACCAAACCTCTGACGTCATGTAAAATTTCCTTTACTTAAGACTAGTGTTAGCCGCGCACCGGAATTTTGCTCACTGCACCGCAATAAAAGTCATTTTTGCCGCACCGCAGAGCACCTCTATGTTTCAATGCGCAATGCCTTCCGTCGCACCGCACCGCACCTCTATATTTTAAAAAATTGCACACCGCACCAGTGCACTGGATTTGTGTGTCGCAACGCAACGCACCGCACCGCACCGCACCGCACCGCACCGCAACGCACCTGGTGCGTCGGCCAAGCCTACTTAAGGCACACGAGAGCTTTATAGCGACAAAAATTAAATAACGGATAGCAAAGCATTCCACAGCTCAGAAAAGGCTGAAAATTAATGGTCCAAGTAAGAGTTGCCAATTTTCTCATAAAATTCGTTGTATATATACATATATATATATATATATATATATATATATATATATATATATATATATAACTTATATAATATATATATATATTTATATATATCTTCTCCCTCTATATATATATATATATATATATATATATATATAACAACTATATATATATCTATATAACCTTATAATTTTCATTCACAGTTGTTAAAAAATAATCATATATAAAAATAATAAAATAAACAAAAATACAATTTAAATTAATGCATACTTTCTGCAATGGGGCTATTAATAACAGCACAGTTTTGTTTCCTTTGAGTCCCAAACATAATATGCTTTAATAATCACTTTAATAATTAATAATATTTTTTAGGAATTACAATTATTATTAGTAGTAATTATTAGTAGTAATAATTACTAGTAGTAATGGTTATTAGAAGTAATAATTAGTAGTAATACTACCATAGCAATTGTAACAGAGTACCAGTAGGTATTGTAACTATAATAATTATTATTGTTAAGTTACTGGCAATATTAATAATAGTAATAAATATAAAATAATAATAGTAGTAATGATAACGATAACTGTAATAATAATTATCATTTCAGTAATAATAATTTTTTGAGTGTATGTACAGAAGAAGACACTACTCACTATAAATCGGCGATACTAGGTTGGAGTACAACACCAAAAACCACCACTCTAGAAGTGGTCCTTGGAGTACAACACCGAGGCCCACCAATCTAGAAGTGGCTCTTGGAATACAACACCAAGGACCACTTCTAGAGTAAACGCAAGTGTTTGATGAATCGAGTGTTATATTCTATAGAGCAAATGCAATTCTGTTAAGAAAGCAAAAATAACATCAGGTCGGAAGAATGATGATTCTGAGAGGATATGAGAAAGACTGTTCATGGGGAACATTTTGTAGAACAGTAAATAACCTACTTCGAGATGCCCAAAAGGTGGGATATCCAACTAGAATGTGATGAATCGAGATAGCCATGGGTAAGATGTGTGTGACCAATCCTCAATCGTGCAAGAATCACATCCCTGTGGGTGGCGATATAAGCGAAGTTGTAAAGACCATGGCACGAGAGGTTTCACAGTACGAGCGTTATACCCTTATATGTGCGTCACAACATTCTGCCAGCATGTGTCAAACTCCCTTTCGAGGGGGCATAAAAACCAGTGGTGGGAAGAAGGCCTCTATGAAAGTATGAGCTATTAGATGTCTAAGAGTTACCTGCTGAAAATTTGCTTTGTCAGCTAAACTTCGTATCTCGGGATGTAAACATGAGATGGAAACCAGTAGAAGTTTAAAACCTCCTTTTTGGTATGGAAACTACAAAAGATGTTCCGAGGAGATCATGTTTGAAGGGCAAGAAGTGCACTTTTGGAGTCTGATAAGACGGTATATGTCTTGTCCTCAGTAAGGGCTAATATCATAGAAAGTACTAAAATCATCGAAAATAACTCCGCCGTACTGAAGAGCATATCGGAAGAGAGTGAGAGAGAACGCAATCGGGGAAGACGCCTGAAGCTCCTGTCCCCCTCTTTGTAAGGTATTATTGGAAAATGTGTATAATAATAATAATAATAATAATAATAATAATAATAATAATAATAATAATAATAATAATAATAATAATAATAATAATAATAATAATAATAATAATAATAATAATAATAATAATAATAATAATAATAATAATAATAATA
>JABUQX010043044.1:92500-95000 GCA_015478945.1 Trachelipus rathkii
ATTAGAAAAAAAGTTCAATCTTTTAACGCTATGAGCGTTGGTATTCATTGTGTTCGATTTAGTAGGTTTTAAAATAAAATCGGCTTAAGCTTAACTGGAAGCTGATAATCAACAAGAGCCTTATTATTTTTATAACCCTTATTGATATTTGATATATCATATATATATATATATATATATACAGGCCCGTAGCCAGGAATTTTTTTCGGGGGGGGGCTGCGATTTTTGCAAGTGGTTACATTTCAAATGAAGTTAAATTATATATATATATATATATATATATATATATATATATATATATATATATATATATATATATATATATATATATATATATATATATATATATATATATATATATATGGCAGGAGAAATAACGAGAGATGTGGGCGAAGGGAAGAAAAAGCTTTTTAAAATGGCGAAGGCGTATAGAAAACCAAAAAGTGTAACTAGAAATATAAAAGATAGAAACGGAGAGATTCTTGTGAGACCAGAAGAAAGAAATGATAAATGGACCGAATACTATGAATATCTGCTAAATGTAGAATACAGAGAACAAGAGGAAGAAGCTGCAGATCAGACGAGGGAGGAGGAGGAGGAAGGCGGAGAGATAACGGTGGAGGAATATGAGGAGGCTATAAAAAGATGAAGAAGGGTAAAGCTCCAGGAGATGATGGAGTGGCTGTGGAGTTGGTGGTGGAGGGAGGAGAGGAGCTGAGAGGGAGAATCATCAGTTTGATGAACAAGTGTTGGAGAGAGGAAAAGGTGCCGGAAAGGTGGGGCAAAGCAATAATAATACCGATATATAAAGGTAAAGGAGATGCAGGAAACTGTAATAATTATAGAGGCATTTCACTGATGGACCATCTGACGAAAATATACGAAAGAATATTGGAGAGGAGGTTGAGAGAGAAGGTAGAGCCGAGACTCGGAGAAGAGCAGTACGGGTATAGAAGAGGAAGAGGAACGACGAACCTCTTATTCACTCTGAGAATGGTCTCGGAGAAGATGCTGGAATATGGCAAGAGATTCTTTGTAGCTTTCATCGATCTGCAAAAGGCATTTGATTCGGTGCCAAGGAAAAAGCTCTGGAGAGCTATGGAGAGGAATTATGGTGTGAAGGGTAGATTAAAGAAGGCAATGGAAAGTATGTATGAGAAATGCAGTTGTAATGTTAGAACTGAGTGCGAGAACGATAGATGGTTTGAGGTGAAAACAGGAGTGAAGCAGGGGAGGGTTTTATCGCCACTGCTGTTTATATTATATTTAGACATGATGTGGTGATAAGGAAAGTGAAAGAGAGACTGGGAGAATTTGGAGGGGACATAATGAATATGCGGACGATCTGGCATGTTGGAGCGAGAGAGAGGAGACGATTCGAGAGAGGTGGTGGAGTTTTTTGCGGAGGAGTTGGAGGAAGCATTGATGAAGATGAACGTACAGAAGACAGATATATTAACTGTAACCTTAGCAAATTAGGAGGGGATGAGGATGATGGTGAGAGAGGATGAGGTGAAGGCAAGCGGTAAATACCTGCAATTAACTCCGGAGGATGTTTTAACAGAAGGTGAGGAAGTGGAGGAGACTACGCGAAGAAAGGAAAAGTATGGATTAGTTATGAAAGCGGTATACCCCATAATGAAAGATAGAAACGTCGGAATAGAAGTTAAAAAAGTGATTTTTAACAGTATACTGACTCCCCTGTTGTACGGAGCGGAAACATGGACAACAACGAAAAGAGAGGAGAGTAGAATACAAGCGGCAGCCGCGGAGATGAGGGGGTATTAGAACTATGATTGGAAGAGTAGGAGAGACAGAATAAGAAATGAAGTAATTAGAAAAAAATATAGGGGGGGTGAAGAAGATGAGACTGAAGATGGATGTGGGGAGATTGAGATGGTGGGGACATCTGGAGAGGATGGAGCAGGAGAGAATGCCGAAAAGAAGATGGGAATGGACACCAGAGAGCAGAAGACCAAGGGGAAGACCGAAGAAGAGATGGGCGGAGTCGGTGGAGGACTCTCTGGAAAGATGTCAGCTACCGAAAATGAGAGTGCTGAAGAGAAGAGGAATAGTGCAGGAGAGGGATGTCTGGAGAAAGATGCTTGCGTGGCTGACAGGATGAAGAATTCTTCCTGGGAGAGGAAAGAAGATATATATATATATATATATATATATATATATATATATATATATATATATATATATATATATATATCTTCTTTGCTCTTATATATATATATATATATATATATATATATATCTTTATACTAATAATATATATATATCTTTCTATATATATACTCTTCCATATATATATATATATATATATATATATATATATATATATATAAAAATTCTCATAAGAACTTACCATCGTTTTATAAGGTCAATTTCAGTTTCCTTGCTTTTTGACTGAAGTGATTCAAAATATTTTCATTTCTGATTTCAATACTGAATCTCGATGAATTGACAGTAAGCAAGACCTTAATGCGATTCT
>JABUQX010043044.1:105000-115000 GCA_015478945.1 Trachelipus rathkii
ACAACTTCTGTGAATCTGCCATTCCCCCTCCTATCCATTCTGACGACTTTGTTGCTAACACTCCTACTGAAAAAGCTAGTCTCTTTGGTCTACCTTTTTCATCTAATTCCACTCTGGAAGATTCCGGCACCCCTCTTCCTACTCCTTCCCCTTTCAGGTGTCCCATGTTACCCATGATTGGGTGCATGGGATTCCAAGTTCAATGAACGTCAGGAAAGCCAGCGACCAGGATGGTATTACTCCCTGCGTTTTGAGGGTGTGTGCTTGTGCGTGGGCGTCTCTCTCCGTTCAACCCTACTCTCTACGCCTTAATACTAATACTTTTCCAAACTATCGCCCTATAACTCTGACTTGTATTATATCTAAAATCCTTGAAACTCTCTTTAACTCTTATTTCCTGGATCATCTGGAATCTCATTCCCTGCTTTCAGATCATCAGTATGGCTTTTGACACTCGAGGTCAACTGGAGGCATACTTTCCTATCTCACTGATCTATTGTCTTCCACCCCTAAGGACCACAGGGAGTCTTATGTGGTGGCACTTGACATATCTAAAGCTTTCGACAGCGAATGGCATGAGTCACTACTCTCTAAGCTTCCTTCCTTTGGATTTCCTCCTTCTCTTTGCTTGGTCTTGTCTAGTTTTCTTTCAGATGGTTCATCATTCGGTTGTTGTTGATGGAGCGACCTCTTCCTTCTTGCTTACTAATTGTGGTGTTCCTCAAGTTTTTGTTCTATCTCCCACTTTATTATTACTTTCATCAATGATCTTAGCTGCTCTTCTAACTTTGTCACTCTTATGCCGATGACTAAGTCCTTCATTCTTCCACTCATTTCAAGTCTGCCCCCTCTTTTGCATCTAGAGTTGCCTCGCGTCTACAACTTTCAGATTCAATTTTTGCCGATTTGGTCGGGATTTCTCTGTGGGGTAACCGTAATCTTGTGAAGTTCAACTCTTTAAAATCTCAACTTCTTCACATCTCCCACTCCAAAACACCTCCAAACTTTTATATCCCCTTCGACAGCTCTAACGTGTTACCTGTTAACAACATAAACATTCTTGGACTGAACATAAATAGCAAATTATCTTGGAGATCCCATATCACTTCGGCTACTAAGACGGCCTGAAAGAAGTTGGGAATTCTGTTCGGATTGCGTGAATATTTTTGCTCTGCTCAGTTACTCCAGTTATATAAGGGTCTTATCTGCCAGTGTATAGAGTAATGTTCTCACATTTTGACTTCTCGCGTTCCTCCACCACTGTGTCGCCCTCGTAACACGAGGTGCCTTGCTCTCAAATGCATATTGTGTGAATAATGGAGACAAAAGGCTCGTTTGTTGTGGTACTTCATTCTTTCCAGCCACATCTGTTTTGTAAAACTTCTTGATTTCATTTTTTTCCTGCTGTATTCAATCTTCCTTTCTTTAAGGCCTACGTCTGCACCCATCTCAGAGAACTGCGTTAGGGTGGGTTTTACTTTCCTTTTACTTGTTTTTGTTTTTTGCCCCATCCTTGAAAATGGCCCTGCCCGTAAGTGGTGGCACCATATATATATATATATATATATATATATATATATATATATATATATATATATATATATATATATATATATATATATATATATATATATATATATATATATATATATATATATATATATATATATATATATATATATATATATATATATATAATTTTTGTTTGTTTTTTTTTTTTTTACATTTTTGTAATAAGCTTTATACGCTGATTTCAAATATGTAATTGGTTTTTCTGTAAGTGTCGTACTTTTTGAGATATTTCATTTTTTTAAATTTTATTGATATAAATGTGATTTTTAAATAATTATTTAAAATATTTCGAACTTTTGAATCATGTCCATCACCACTGAAATTCATTGTTAGTATCATATACTAGCAATATGTTAAAAAAAAAAAAAAAAAATCAAAACTGACGGAGTCTTAAAACATAACAGGGCCTATAAATATATATATATATATATATATATATATATATATATATATATATATATATATATATATATATATATATATATATATATATATATAAATAAGAATATATATATATATATATATATATATATATATATATATATATATATATATATATATATATATATATATATATATTTATATATATGGTTAAATCCTAGGGAAGCATGCAATGGTTCATTTGTTTTTTGTTTTTGTTTTCAATTTCTGACACCTTTGCAATACAATTTTAGTTAAGCTATGAATAGTGTGAGGCTTTTGCATTTGCGTTCAATTTCGAATTTTGTGAAAAAAAGAAATTCTTTTATTAATTATTTTGCTTCACTAATTTTATTAAAAAAATTCTTTCAAATATATGAATTTATAACTTCAAATATTTTTAGTACAATAATCATTTTCTCCTCAAAATCCATGGTTCGATAGTACTTGTTCTCGTGCCAGCCAGAAGAGTGACAATGCCTATCGGACGAGGAAAAACTCTCGTTCTCCTGTCGCTCTAACTTATTTTTATTCTGCCCGGAATTGTTGCAAGGATATTATTTGACAGGCCAAGCGTGCTTAGGCTAAAAAGAAGTGCTCCGACCTTCTTGGTTCTCCTACTGATAAAAATTTCTGGCCTTTTGCCAAGAATATCTCTAACAACTTCTGTGAATCTGCCATTTCCCCTCCTATCCGTTCTGACGACTTTGTTGCTAACACTCCTACTGAAAAAGCTAGTCTCTTTGGCTTACTTTTTCATCTAATTCCACTCTGGAAGATTCCGGCACCCCTCTTCCTACTCCTTCCCCTTTCAGGTGTCCCATGTTACCCATGATCGGGTGCATGGGATTCAGAGTTCAATGAACGTCAGGAAAGCCAGCGACCAGGATGGTATTACTCCTTGCGTTTTGAGGGTGTGTGCTTCTGCGTGGGCGTCTCTCTCCGTTCAATCCTACTCTCTACGCCTTAATACTAATACTTTTCCGAATTGCTGGAAGTTCGCTTATATTCAGTCGATCCCGATTCTAACTATCGCCCTATAACTCTGACTTGTATTGTATCTAAAATCTTTGAAACTCTCTTTAACTCTCATTTCCTGGATCATCTGGAATCTCATTCCCTGCTTTCAGATCATCAGTGTGGCTTTTGACACTCGAGGTCAACTGGAGGCATACTTTCCTATCTCACTGATCTATTGTCTTCCGCCCTTAGGGACTACGGGGAGTATTATGTGGTGGCACTTGACATATCTAAGGCTTTCGACCGGGTATGGCATGAGTAACTACTCTCTAAACTACCTTCCTTTGTATTTCCTCCTTCTCTTTGCTTACTCTTGTCTAGTTTTCTTTCAGATGGTTCCACTTCGGTTGTTGATGATGGAGCGACCTCTTCCTTCTTTCTTACTAATTGTGGAGTTCCTCAAGGTTTTGTTCAATCTCCAACTTTATTCTTACTTTTCACCAATGATCTTCTTAGCTGCACTTCTAACTTTGTCACTCTTATGTCTATGACTAAACTCTTCATTCTTCCACTCATTTCAAGTCTGCCACCTCTTTTACATCTAGAGTTGCCTCGCGTCTACAACTTTCAGATCCAATTCTTGCCGATTTGGTCGGGATTTCTATGTGGGGTGACCGTAATCTTGTGAAGTTCAACTTTTTAAAAACTAAACTTCTTCACATCTCCCACTCTAAAACACCTCCAAACTTTTATATCCCCTTCGACGGCTTTAACGTGTTACCTGTTAACAACTGAACATAGAAAGCGAATTGTCTTGGAGTCCCCATATTACAATGGTTGATAAGATGGCCTCAAAGAAGTTGGGAATTCTGTTCGGACTGCGTGAATATTTTTCTTCTGCTCAGTTACTCCAGTTATGTAAGGGTCTTATCTGCCAGTGTATAGAGTAATGTTCTCACATTTTGACTTCTCGCATTCCTCCACCACTATGTCGCCCTCGTAACACGAGGTGCCTTGCTCTCACATGAATATTGTGTGAATAATGGAGACAAAAGGCTCGTTTGTTGTGGTGCCTCCTTCTTTCCAGCCACATCTGTTTTGTGAAACTCCTTGCCTTCATCTGTTTTTCCTGCTGTATTCAATCTTCCTCTCTTTAAGGCCTACGTCTTCACCCATTTTAGGGAATTGCGTTAGGGTGGGTTTTATTTTCCTTTTGCTTTGTTTTTGTTTTTGCCCCATCCTTGAAAATGACCCTGCCCGTGAGTGGTGGCACCATATATATATATATATATATATATATATATATATATATATATATATATATATATATATATATATATATATATATATATATATATATATATATATATATATATATATATATATATATATATATATATATATATATATATATGTATATATATATATATATATATATATATATATATATATATATATATATATATATATATATATTGTTAAAATTTTAATAAATCTTTTTCCTAATTTAGCACCACACTGTTATTGCCGAAGGTCGCAATATTTATCACGTAATATTCAAACAAGTATAATAAGTTCTAGTAATTTTACAAGGTAAAGGATGATGGTGTATTAAATTCGTTTTTTTTTTCAGATATAATAGAATTTTATCCCTGTATTCAAATTCTTTTCTTCGAAATTTGAATGAAAAAAAAGAGAGAGAGAGAAAAAAAAGGAAAAGAAAAAATGTACTTGTTAATAATATTTGAGCAGAAAATGTATTATTATTATTATTATTATTATTATTATTATTATTATTATTATTATTATTATTATTATTATTATTATTATTATTATTATTATTATTATTATTAGTATTATTATTATTATTATTATTATTATTATTATTATTATTATTATTATTATTATTATTATCATCATTATTATTATTATTGCCAGCATCCCGAAAGCCACATGCATGTAACTTTAAAACTATAACAGCTACAGGAAAATAAATAACATTTTTGATTTCAGCAAGCAATTTCATCGATGAAACTTAAAAAAAAAAAATTTATTCTAATATTTATTAATAACACCTTAAATATTAGTATAATCTTAGGTCTGGCAAGCGTACGCTCTCATCAACCTTCCATTCCTGCAGTAATACGAGAGCAAGAGTTACCAAATAGTGTTTTGTTTTATTTGCTCTGGAGAAAATGTTATTTTTTCTTTTTATTTCCTTTTTAGGGGGTTCGAGCCGACGGAGGGACAGAGGGGGGGACGAAGTCCCCCCCGTCGTCCCCCGGTAGGCCGAAAAAAAAGAAAAAAATCAACATTTGGTAACTTTGCGTGCTCCCTCGGAGTACTCGACCTAATTCATATTCTCAAAAAACCGTAATTTTCCAACATTTTTAACAATTTTAAATTTTTAAAAAGCGTTATTTTTTTTTATTTCATGGGTAAAAATGTCTCCTGATTAATAAAATTATATTTATTTTCCTGTAGCTGTTATAGTTTTTTAGTTACATGCATGTGTCTTTCGGGATGCTGACCTATTATTATTATTATTATTATTATTATTATTATTATTATTATTATTATTATTATTATTATTATTATTATTATTATTATTATTATCTTTGGAAAATTTTCGTTTCAAGTGTTGAGTGATATCTTTATTAAAAATTGGTTTAAAAAGATATTATTTTTTATTATTATATATGCTTAAATGTATTTTCAATGAATTTAAAAAAAAAAATTTAAATGCTAAATTTATCTTGGTTTGTGGCGATTTTCTTGCTATCTTTATCTTACCCAACTTAACATAGCCTAACCTAAACTAATTTAACTTCCCTTAACCTAACCTAACCTAACCTAACCTAACCTAACCTAACCTAACCTAACCTAACCTAACCTAACCTAGCCTAGCTTACCCTAACCTAGCTTACCCTAACCTAACCTAACCTTCCAAAATAAAAAATTATGCTAAATCTAGCATGAAAAAGCCAAAAATGCTAAATTTAGCATTTTCCTGCCAAAAAACTTTTGTTATTGAAAATCGCTTAAAATAGAACTCAAATATATATAAAGCCGAAATATATCTTCCTAAACCCAATTTGAACCCATGAAGCTGAAAAAGATGGAGCTTTTGTTTATTTTATGAAATATTTTAAACTATCCTTGACTTATCTAATCTATCTAAACAACTTAAACTTAATAATTAATTGGAGCTTTTCCGTTATGCGGTACCATATTGGCCTATAATATATAATTAGGTTATATAATTAAGGGCCTCGATATTAGTCAAACAATACTCTCTCGATTTTCATGAAACTTACATAAAAAGTTTAAAATGACCTGCAAAGAAGGAAAAACGTAAGAAAAATCTTCGAAAATGACCCTGAAAAAAGTTATTAAGGCTCCAAATTTTATTTTTATATTATTTGTATATAGAGGTCCTTGTCAATTTGACCGATCCCAGCCGATTTTCATGAAACGTACATGAAATGTTTGAAATTGGGTTGGCCGACGTACCAGGTGCGGTGCTGTGCTGTGCGTGGTGCGGTACGGGGCGCCACACAAATCCTGGGTACCGGTGCGATGCGGTTCGGTGTTGTGCGGTGCGTGGTGCGCTCATTTTGGTGCGGTGCGGTGCGACAAACAAATACTGGGTACCGGTGCTGTGCGGTGCGTGGTGCGCTTACCCTGGTGAGGTGCGGTGCGGTGCGGTGCGCAAAATTCCGGTGCTCGGTTGACATTAGTTTGAAATTATCTTTAAAGAGAGGTGAGCATAAAAAAATTGATAAATTATCCTGAAAAAAGCTATAAAGTCTCAAACTTTTATATTTATAACGTCAAATTAGTCTTATTAAAGTTCCAAAATACATTTTATATATATATATTCCTATGATGAGGAATATATTTTTTTTATTTTATTATCACTCACGTGTCGAGGGGTACAGGTGGCGGAGTTCCAGTAGATAAATGTTCATATGCCATGCATTTATATCTTCAAATTTGTTTTGCTACAAATAGGATGTCGGTATAATCATTGGGAGACTTCATAACTTAATAATAATAATAATAATAATAATAATAATAATAATAATAATAATAATAATAATAATAATAATAATAATAATAATAATAATAAAAGAAAATCTATTTAAAATCAAAAATTAAATAAGAACTACTTAACGATAATGCCTCGAGGATTGTAAATCATTCCGAGCGTTTCGACCAATCAGAGTTCATTATAATTGCTAACTAGTAATTTATAAAAATCTACGATATATATCGATTAAAATCAATATATATATATATATATATATATATATATATATATATATATATATATATATATATATATAAATAATATATATAAAAATATATATTAAAATAAATAATAAAAATATATATATATATATATATATATATATACTATATATATATATAAAGACTTATCCCTTTAAAAAGGTAGTTAACCGATACTATATCGAACAGACGATGTAATCGATTTTCGATTATTTCAGGCAATAGTCTTGACAAAGTTGCCAATAACAGTGTTTTTTGTTTTTTTAACTAAAGGAACAAGATTAAATAGCAAAGATTTGAAAGAGTCAGGGTCTCTCGGCCTCAGCGGGGGACGACGGGGGGACTTCGTCCCCCCCTCTGTCCCTCCGTCGGCTCGAGCCCCTTAAAAATATATAAAAAAAAAAAATAAAAAAAATTAACATAAAAATTAACATGATAAAAAAAAAGCAACTTGTGGAAACTTTCGCGATCTTTCTATTGGAGTTTTAGCTAACACGTGACACTGCTGGGCTGCATGAGCAGAGTTCCGCGATTGTCGATATTATGCCACTTTATGTAACTTCCTTTTAAAGGATAAGTGCATATATATATATATATATATATATATATATATATATATATATATATATATATATATATATATATATATATATATATATATATATATATATATATATATATATATATATATATATATATATATATAATATATATGGCTCTTGTCCATTATCTGCTTTCAATTAAGCTTAATTTTTTTTATAATTTACGTTTTCGAACAAAATGCATGGTGACAGAAGCATTTTTTTTTTTTTAAACAATACAAAGTGAAATAAATTATAAATATAAAAATAAATTACGTTAAGTAAGGTTATGATACGTTAAGTAAGGTTATGTTAGGTTACGTTAGTTTATATAGATTTAAACTTTTTTATAATTTTTAAAGTTGTGAAGCTCTTTTATTACTATAGTTTAAATTTGACTCTACACAATTTTATTTGATTTTTATGAAATGTGTTCGAATCCATGCAATCGATATGTATATGGATGTGGAGGCAGATAACAGACATATCCCGATATCTAGTTAGTTTGTTCTTAACTAGTTTTACTAGATGCATATTTAAGGTAGGCATTATAGATGCTGTGATTTTAATATCGATTCCAATATCGACATACGCGTTTGTAAATGGGAAAGTGTAACAGGAAAAGTCCTATAAATTTATCTGGAAGTAAATATAATTTTAGTAACCTGTGGATAATAAATGCAATATGCAAATTTTCATGTGAAAATTCAATAGTTCACCAAATCCAGAAGATCCATTATAATTATATTAATTTTAATTATGAAAATTAAATCAAATTCTAAATTTCAAGATCAAATTGCAGAAAAGAATCCGGAAGATATAAAAAGTAGCTTCACGAATAAAAATAATTAATTATTATTATTTTAAAAATTTTGCAGTGACAAAAGATTAAAAAGAATTGAAAAATGACAAAAAGTTGCCTCACCTGCTATGCTATTAATATAATTGCTTTTTTTTTATATACTTTACTCTATCCTTAACGGAAGTGACGTCACGCGCACCTGTCATAGAAGCATTGATTTTGACATATTATTTATTAAAACTGAGAAGGTGAATTATATGAAGACCACAATGAATAGTGAAAGCGTAATAAAATCGAATTATTAAAACGACACGCCATTTCAACTTTGTAAATCACAGACGTGAGTATTTCTCAAGCATTAGTTATGGAAACTACTGGTTTTGATTGACACACATGCTCGCGCTCGCGTGCGTACACAAACACACACACACACACACATGTATATATATATATATATATATATATATAGGCAAATTTGTACAAGCTGTACTGTTGCTAAAGACGTAAGTTTGACGAGTTTTTAATTTTGCGAAGTTCCCGTGAAATCGTACGAAATAATTTGCAATTTTGAGTTCGATTTTTTTGGAAAAAAAGGCATTTGTATTAGGCATTATTTTGCTTACTAATTTTAAATATTTAGTACAATAATAATAATAATAATAATAATATTAATAATAATAATAATAATAATAATAATAATAATAATAATAATAATAATAATAATAATAATAATAATAATAATAATTATAATTATAATTATAATTATAATTATAATTATAATTATAATTATAATAATAGGCCAAATCCTAGATACGCAGGCAATAATATTTTTCGTAATTTTTTATAAACTTTTGACACCTATTTTACTTAAGCTAGGCTATGAATAGCGTGAGGCTTTTGTTTATAATTAGGTCTTTTTACGTGTTATTTTGCAGTTATTAAAATGTCTTTGCAGTGTGTGCATGTATAGATGGTCAGATTTTTTTAATGCTCACAGTATGTAGCTAGAGAACGGCAGATCCTACAGTAAAACAAATTATATATTTGGAATCAGCCGAAAATTCTAAGGATGGGATTTAACAAAAAAAAATTTTTTTAACTAAAGGAATACCCTAGGGTAAACCGCAAAGATGGCAGGAGTCGGGGTCTCTCGGCCTCCCCAATTGGACGACGGGGGACTAATCCCCGGGGAGGTCTCCGGAACCCCCCGCTCTTTGGTCTTTGGGTGTCGCGGGGTTCCTCCGACCATCCCCTCCGGGGTATAAACGTCCCCCTCTGTCCCCGTCGGCTCGAGCCCCCCTAAAAAAACTTAAAATTTTCCAAAAAAACAATTATTTCACCAAATTTAGGGCTCGAGCCGACTAGTGAAAGA
>JABUQX010043044.1:120000-135000 GCA_015478945.1 Trachelipus rathkii
CTTTCTTCAGAAATACAAAGTGTACTGAAATATTTCTCTATATCAATGTTAATGTATTAATGTTCTGCATTTGGTATGCATCTGGTGAGTTTCGAGCTGAGGAAGCCATGAAGATGAACAATTTCTTCCTTTTTGGTGGAGGGTTTCCTGAACTTGATCTCAAGGCATATCCTCTGATTAATCTAATATCAATATTAGAAGCTTTTGTAACTTTATATATATATATATATATATATATATATATATATATATATATATATATACGAACTGCTATATATATATATATATATATATATATATATATATATATATATATATATATATATATATATATATATATATATATATATATATATATATATATATAGAGAGAGAGAGAGAGAGAGAGAGAGAGAGAGAGAGAGAGCAAAAATATTCACATTATATACTTGAGTTGAGTTATTCTTTTAAAATTTTCTTTTTTAGGCTAGCTATTATATTTTAAGTTGTTTTTTTTTAATTATTTTTATTTTTTTTATTATTATTGTTATATTATTAATTATTATTTTATTATTTTATTATTAGTATTTTATTAATTTCTTTATTATTTTATTTTATTAAATATCGTATGTTAAAATATTATTATTTATAGAGTATATTGTAAACTGTCTTTAAATTTTCTGTCCGCTCGTTTGCAGAAGCGGACCTGCTACGTTTTATAATCGATTGAAAAATAGCATTATTCAATTGCGATGATTCTTACACTTTTGTTTAAATTTTAAATAATCTTTTATATGTATTATGTAATTTTTTTCTTCAATATGATCAATTTTCGCAAAAAAATAAGAGAATATTATCGTAACTATGAAATTTGAAGAAGATCGATTGTTTCTATACTGATAACTCGGGCTAAGCCTGAGCAGCCCGAGTGCAGGAGTCGCCTCTGATATATATATATATATATATATATATATATATATATATATATATATATATATATATATATATATATATATATATATATATATATATATATATATATATATATATATATATATATATATATATATATAAAGTTGAAATTTCAAATTATAATAATGTTAGGTTGATAAAATACGATCTTTTTCAATAATAAATAAATTTTTAGTCTGAAAGGCAAACAAACATATCGTATTATATATATTCTATAAAATAATAATAATAATAATAATAATAATAATAATAATAATAATAATAATAATAATAATAATAATAATAATAATAATAATAATAATAATAATAATAATAATAATAATAATAATAATAATAAAAGGTTTGCCAAATGTTTGCAAACATTTTTTCCTTTGTTTCTGAGAGGTCTTTTGTCAGAGGAAAACTGTTTGCAAATGCTTCCAAAATGTTTCGCATACACCTTTTCGTGTCCGTATTGGAAAATTATGAATTCTTAAAAAAATTATTACTACTACTACTACTACTACTACTACTACTACTACTACTACTACTACTACTACTACTACTACTACTAATAATAATAATAATAATAATAATAATAATAATAATAATAATAATAATAATAATAATAATAATAATAATAATAATAATAATAATAATAATAATAATAATAATAATAATAATTTAAATAAATAATAATTTAAATAATAATAATAATAATAATAATAATAATAATAATAATAATAATAATAATAATAATATAATAATAGTAATAATAATAATAATAATAATAATAATAATAATAATAATAATAATAATAATAATAATAATAATAATAATAATAATAATAATAATAATAATAATATTAATCACCTTTTCCATTTCATGTTGGCAACTCCATTAAATGTTAAAAATGTGTTTCATAGAATTTTTCATGTTCTATTAATGTTTAGATTGCATTTTATATTAAGTAATTTTTAAAAAAATACTAGTTTTGGCATTTTCATTTGGCATTTTCTAGCCTAACACGTTCTTTATGAGCCACAATATATAGTACGAACCTAACTCTAACCTACTACCTAAACTAACCTACACCCTATAAACCTACTACCTTAACCTAACCCCTGATCAGGAACGTTATTAGTATAGTTGCCTGATTGAAATAGCTATACTGGAAAATATTGGGAATATTTTCTTATTATAATACGATATGTTTATTTATTGTTCATTTAAGTTTCTTTGACGTACAGAGAAAAGTGAAAATAATAAATAAAATAAATAAGAAAGGTAAATTCTTTTTTGGGAGTAATTTAAGTGCGCTTTGCGGATTCTAATAAAACTAATCAAATTTTGTTCTGAAGTGTGATTAGAGTGGTAGTAGTTCTGAAAGTTACAATGATTAATTTTTGGATTGAGGCTACACGTTTTAAACTAGTTGATCGACGGCCTGAGTTGAGTAGTTCTTAACTATTTATAACTATTCATGTGAGTCTACATAAGATCCTATGTGTGTTTAACCCTGATTAGCTTCTGAGGCAGAAAGGCGTGTTTATCGAAAATAATAATAATCTCCAGCCCCAGTTTATTTTCTTATAATAAGAGATAACTAATATTTCTGGACAGATAGCGTCCTTAATCTTAAAAAAATACCTATAAACACTAAACATTGTAAACTAATAACCTTGCCTATCCAAACCTAACCTATCCTAACAAAATGAAAAAATACTAAATCTAGCATTTTTAAAATAATTTTGTAAATAAAAATAATTAAAATAAAATATAAAGAATTACATACGCATGAGAAATTTAGGACATATATGAGTAAGTACAAGAGAAAATCCTTTAAACCTGCTTTATAACAAACATATTAAGGAAATAAATAAATAATAATAATAATAATAATAATAATAATAATAATATAATAATATAATAATAAATAATAATAATAATAATAATAATAAAATCAAGAATAATCTTTTAATAATATATTATAATTATTTTAATTTATTGATAAATGCTTTAACAAATGAATAGTAATAATAAGACATTAACCAAATATCTACGTCAGTATACTAGCAATGAGTACATTTAATGGTAAATGACAGTTGAAAATCGATTTGACAAAAAAAGAAAAAAAAAACATGGACGAAATATGATTCAAACAAACCATTTTTCCCGTTGCTATGATTCGACGCAAATTTAGAAGTAAAAAAACATATTTAGGGGAAATAATCAATGCGAGCTTAAGGAGCTAATGAATTGATTTTTCAGAGTATATATTATTATGGTATTGTAGCTTATTATATTATATATATAATATATGGATATATAATTTAATTACAATGCTTTTAAAGAGATAAAAATTTTCCTATCAATATCAAGTATTATTTACATAGTTATTAATAAATATAAAATATAAAAATTATATATAATATATTCTATATATATATAATTATTATTTATATTATTTATCATTTTATTATATGAAATCTATTATATTGATGAAATAAATGTTATGTGTATAAGGATATATATATATGATAATAATATATAATAATATAATATAATATAAAATATAAATATAATAAAAATAACAAAATAAAATCTTAATATATATATATATCTATATATAATATATATAATATATATAATAGTATATTATATAACAGATATTAAATATATTACTACAGTGGCGTATCCAAGCGGGGGGGGCGTCAGGGGGCCATTGGCCCCTGAAATTCTTTTAGATCACTAGCTTTTTAAGTATCATAATTCAAGTACATAACATAACAATCCGAAGGTTAAATATAATATATTAATATATATAGATGATAGTTATATATATATCTTATATACTATACTATATATATTATATATATATATATTATTACTATATATATATAATTATATCGTTTTATTATATATTTTTACGATCGTTATTATATATATAATATATATATATATATATATTATACTTATATATATAAGGTAAACGATTTTTGTCCTGGTCACCTAACAAAGCCGAAAAAAACCGATCCTGGATACGCATCTTATATAGTAAATAAATTATATCTAATATTAGTATTATATAGATCAATATATTATATATATATCATAATTAAATATAGTAGTAAGTATATATATATAATAATATATATATAATAATAATATATATGTAGTACTCTATAATATACAAATAATATATTATTATTATATAATTATATATTATATATATATATATTATCATTTTTTTTTTTATTTATTTTTTTTTTTTATTTTTTATTTATTTCTAATAGAAATAAATATATATTATATATGTTGCAAAAATAAACTCTTTTGAAATATTAGAGGTGTGGACGGATTATCCGGCCAAACCCGCATCCGCATTATGCGGAGATAATCTAGCATCATTTGATTCACTATTCCGCAACCGCCATCCGCTTAATTTTTTTTTGCGATACGGATAAGTTTTTCATCTTTAATTTGAGTAATACTGTGTGATTTTCTACTTTATATTTTATATATTATATTTTATTACTTATATATAACTACTATTATATTATCTATATATATATATATATATATATATATTATAGTTATATATATATATATCTAATAATAATCATTATATATATAAATATTTTTATTATTACATAATAGTAATATATATATATAATGTTTGTTTATTATTATATAAATATAATATATATTACTAGTATATAGATATAAATATACCGTATATATATAGTATATAATAGGTAGTATATATATAATATATATTTATTCGTAGGCGAGATATAGAATTATCTTAATAATTATTAGTATCCTTTTATTTATTATTTATTATTATAATTGTAATCGTATTTAAACGTAAAAGGATCATTCAGACAGCAGGACCTTCAGCTGATTAAGATAGATATATTTGAGATTTCATTATTCTGCATATTTTACATATGACTGCATGATACTAATAGGATAAAATATCCGTACAATCTAATAACCAATTAAGGAAATTTTCTGAACCGACGTGTTTTATCAGCTGTTAATATTTAATATTAGGGTGCACTATGTGTTTGAAATGCTGCTAAAGAACAGAAATATTCACCAAACCAATAAAGTTGTCAAAAGATGAAGAAACAGACACGCAATTACCAATCTGAGTTGGGACATTCATTGGCTGAATCCATGAGTACGATTCTTTTGAGTTTCTAAGCACGACGATAGAGTCCTTGTTTCAGTACAGGTGTACGAAACGACACTGATCCATTGGCATCGTAAAGAATATCAAACAGAGAAATAATGACTTGAATTCAGATAAAGATGTTTTTTTCATACAGGTTTTGGTGGTGTGAATTATTGGAAAAGTTTTCCACATCTTGCATGAAGTCGCCATGAGATTATTACATATATGTTTCCCTCTTCAATTCTATGTGGTCTCTCAGCCGTATGTTGATCGTCTTTGTGGTGCAGAATTCTCTATTTACGATACAAAATTAGAGAAGCAATCTTCTCTTCTTCTAACAGGGCTTCTTATGACCGCCTTTTGCTTTTTGTATAAGCATTATTTTGAGTAATTATATATTTCATAATATTATTATCATATTTTGTATTACTTTTTCCAAATGGGAGTGGAAGCTTTGGGATAAAGAAGCTCTGGTAGTTTAAAATGAGTTGGGCTTCCGAAAACGTTCCTGCTGACTCTGGTAAACGACGGGTATATATATACCTTATATATATATACTATATATATATAACACTATAGAGTATTTTACTTTATATTATTATATTATATTATTATATTAATTTATTATATTATTTTATTTCTTTAGATTTTCTTATATTTATCAATATTATAAGAAAATATTATATTATTATTTTAATATAATAATAAATAATTAGTAATATATAAAAATAATAGATATAAATATATTAAATTATATAAAAATAAAATATAAAAATATTATATAAAATAATAATAATTAGTATATATATTTTATTACATATATATATAATAATATATATAATAAATAATATATATTATTTATATATTATATATATATTTATTTTTTATTTTTTTTATTTATTTGGAATAAATATATATACATACTATAAAATAATAAATATAATATAATGTAAGTACCTGTGGCTAAAACCCTATAAATGAACTTTATCCGCTATTCGACTCGTGCCCGCCGGAATAAGTTGATTTTTTACTATCCCGCATCGTGCATTCCGCCATTGCCGCGCATGGCCGCGATATATAGTATGTAGTGTATATAGTTGTATATGTATTATATATATATTGTATATAGTGATTATTTTTAATATATTATTTATTATATATTTATATATTATATATAATATATATTATCTCCCTATATACATATACTATACTAATTTATATATAGTCTAGTATTAGTAAAGATAATACTAATAGATAATATATATATATATATGACTTATATATATATAATATAATATAATATATATTAGTAATATAAGTAACTTATATTATAATATATATTATAATTATATATAAATATATATATTATAATATATATATATATACTAATAATAGTAAATAATTTAACTACTATATAATAGTATATATATAAAATTGCATTATACTATCCTTTACTTATCTAATAATTATATAATACTATATATATATATAATTATATATATCTAAATATATTTAATATTATGATATAAAAATTATTATTAATAAATGTACTACTTTAATATAAAGAAATATAATTCATACCTGAAGTAATCATAATCATAATCATCATCATCCATAAATCAATCCTCATCTCTACAGATTGTGAGTGAGGTGTGTAGCATGGAGCGACAAACAGAAAAGTAATAAGAAAGAATCAATATACGCAGTCTGAAAAGAGACCCACCACATATTACCTTTTTGTCCAACTATTATTGAGACTCCTTAAGCCGAAGCAACTCGTCAAGTCTAGTAATAATCCACTCTCTAGAGGGATTCAACACGACTGCCACGAGCCACTATTTGAGTGGCGATTATTGCATCATGTGAGTTCATTCCCTGGGCCGAACCCACAACCATACCCCCTCAACAAAACCCCGTCATTCTTTTTCGCAAACTACAAAACCCCGCCATTCACCCTTATTGATTCAATGCATCTTTCTTTTCGCCTTGCCAAACCTCACGATTCCTCTACTATCAGCAATGCGATTTCCTTTAACTGACTCAATACTTTTCATCGGTCTCCCCAAACCTGTCGATTCCAGCCTCCTCACCAACTAAATATCCGCTAACCACAACCGACTATCATCCATCTTTCCAATGCATCATAATGGAGCCAGCTCATGCAACTCTCGTTTGTTCTCTCTCAATATTACTCCTTACTTTCACAACTCACCTAACCAAACAACTCCCAAATTCTGCGCTGTTTCATTCCTTCCTCTTTTATCAAAATTCTTATGATCATACCTAACCACGCCCTAATTGAATTGTACACTTTTGAAGCACATTGTGCCTTAGATCTTATAATACATGCATATTAAAGACCATAGTTTAACTACTATAAATTAACACAGTAGAACAATATAATAGTACTCAATAGGTACACAACACCTAGGGGCACTCAAGACATTTAGCATTCATCTAAACATCCACCAACGAATCTAGATCGCCGCCACCCACACTTACTACACCAATTCACGATTTTAATACACTCTGCAAATCGTCCGTTCCCTTTTCATTCCAAACATATATTCTAAATATTAAACTCAGAGACACTTGTTCCAACTTCTCACTCATCTAACATAACTTCACACCGGAGACTGTCCTCACTCTGCTCAATACTACCCATAACCTTACTCTATATCTAAATATTACTTCCAAACCCTTCCTTTTACATATCCTGAAAAACACCTCTACAAATCCACACCTCTTAAACTCTCTTCAGATTGTCACACAAAACCAATTATCCGCATATAAATAGGTAGGGCACCCTCATTCTTTTTTTCCATCATTTCTACGCATTTCCTGGCACCCATCTCTCTAATCTCTCCATTCATCACCCCATCTATATAACAAAATTGAATAACCAGGAGATATTTTTACACATCCTTGGCGGTAACTCCAAAGCTATAGAATTATTTACAATATCCATTCATTTTCAACTTCCACTCCATTTATTCCTAGCATAAACTCTTCAACTATTGGTACATAGCATACTTTTGATATACCATTCAGAAACCTACTACACCGAATACCATTATGATCACTAAACCCTACTTAGGTTTCGCCTGTTTATCTATCATACAAGCTGTTGCAAGATTCCATAAAAAAATCCTACAAATACAATGTCTTACAATCTCCTCTATTATTTCTATCAATCATTATGTTCAATGGTTAAAAACATATTGAGAAGTCCAGCTTTACGGAAAAATTCCCGCTAACACCAATTTTAAATGCCGCCTTGTTATTTATCACCCTCCCAGATCCGTTCAGTCAACTCGAACGACTCTTTCGAAGTACTACAAATAATCCAGCATAATATCTTCCCTACAACACTAATAAAACTAGATTACCCCTAATATATTCTGACAGTTCTCCTTATCCATCATTCTTATATAAGAGGTAGCTAACTTACTGTTCTCCTCCAATCCCATCGGAACTATACCCTCCTTCAAAGTCTTTTATTAACCTTTTTTACCACTCCTATTATAATTCACTCACCGACTTCCTCCATTCTTGATCTGTTTTCACCAGTAATTCCATCTATACGTGGAGATTTACCAAATAACTACCATATCTCTTACTTTCTCACTCTACCCATTACCTCCTCCTTACTTAACTACCCTACCATCTCAAAAAAATACCTATATTCCTCTCTTACAACCATCAAACCTCCACTCATTTTTATCACTCTTCATTACTGCCAACTCAGCTGATGCAGCTTTTTCGATGTTTTTCTCCACCACTCTCCTCATATCCATTGTATTAAGTTAGCGAAAGCACCATTCCTTCTTCATTTTCTAAGCAGATGTGCTCTTATTACTCATTCGTTCCATATTTTGCACTTCCTTCCAGAAGAGCTTCCTATCCCTTGTAAAAGTCAGTCCCATCTCTCACTCGCTTCAAACCGTTCATGTTAACCCGTTTCTCAAGTTCAGCCTAGTATGCACGTCGTTTTGTCCTTCCAATGTTCCACTCAGATGCATAAAAGGTTACATTATTCCAAAATCTTGGTCTTTGAGAACTCAATCCATTGCTTTAGTACATTTCGGGCATACCCATTAAGCTTCTTTTTTATTTTTAAGCCGCTTGATGGACTGTTCCATCAATTATCTAATACGGACTGAAACATGAGTTTAACATTCGCGAATTTTACAATGTCTCCACTTACTTTAGAACATCCACGTACTTTTTTTACACTATTAACAAGACGAAAAACGGATGCATTTGTTCAGTTTCAACTTGTGTCTACATTCGAAAAATTGATTTAGTGTTCCGAGAGCTCTTAGCCTTGCAATATTTATCCTTATTACCCTCTTATTTCACTTTAACAATTATACTACTTAGATTCTTATCCTACTTCATTCCTTATATATGCATCTATTATCCTCTCCATTCCAGCCCTCTACTACTTAATCTTACATAAAACAACATAATGATCTGAATATTCCAATCCCTCATCTCTTTCCTTTAACTTTTGATTTAGTATTCATACAAAATAATTCTTCAAACACTCACTTTCTTCAAACAACAAAAAAATCATCATACTTTCACTTACCGATAAGTCTAACTTCTACTCTAATCAGCAACTCTGTATATAGCTCGTGCGTACTACTCTTGTTGCTTACACGAAAATACTTAAACTTAACATACATTACTACCTCTCTCCTCACAGAATAAGCTAAATCTGGCATTGCCTCACTTCACCCTACCATCACAAAAAGACCAAAGCCAACCTGTTAATAGCAAGTTCAATATCCACTTTTTTGGTCACCTATCCAAACATTTTAGGTCACCCAACACAATAATCTGAACTTCCTACTCACCCATCCAAAAAGAATATAACGAGAACGGAAGAAACTATTTAAATTTCGCCAATAAGAAAATCGTACTTCTCATCAACAGTACCCTCAGATGGTAATTCATCTATCACATGAAACACTACGATACCTTGAACTTTTCCAAACTAAATTTATCTATGGACGAAATCTCTAGTACCTAGTCACTAACCCTTCTACGCAATTTTATAAAGTATCTCTCTCTCTCATAGACTATGTGCCACAGGTCCACTGCATATCAACATGAACTCGAAACGCATCACATTCTCATCACCTCCGGTCTCATTTCCTTTACTCCCACATACAGAGATAACAACACACATTTTACCACAACACATATTAAACCAACTCCTCCGATTAGCTAAGCACAGTTTTCTTTCATCTTGTTTCAGTCAACCAGAAAAGAAATCAAAGAGTTTGATCACCCTTATTCTAAAATATATCCATATACACTCTCTCCGTGTCCTCTTCTCGACACATCGTATTTAATTCCTCTGAACATTCGCAATTAGTACTACCAAAGATTCATCAATTTTGAGGGTCCAACTTTTTGTCGCCGAAAGATATGAAGACGACAGTTGAGCGTAGCCTGGCTATCGAAATTAATGTGGAAACCTTTGTACCAGAGCTGCATTAAGCATAACACAAAAAGTATATGTGCTGTTATCATGGCAGAGAGAGAGAGATACATTGGGTAGCGACAAACCCTCACCTAATACATGTACTCTCTGTATATAATTCTGATAACTGCAGAACAACGCGGAAAATTCTTTACTCACTCTCTCAAACACATGAAGTAATTAAAATACACGATAAATGATGTGATAGGTTAAAATCGTCCTGAAAAAGAGAGTGGTTAAACGATATTTATAAGGTGGACGCAAAGAGAAAGGCGAGCCCCCATTGGGCACTAGAATGTCGATGAAGAAAAATATTTTACCCCGTACATCGATCATTAAGATTCATGGAGGTACCTTCATTAGTTCGGGTGCGCTACTCTCACCGTATACTTATATATATATAATATACTTATATATATAACTTATATACTTTTATACATAGATAATATAATACGCTATATATAGTATATATATCTATAACAAAGCGGTTTAAATAGTATAACTATGAGAGAGTAAATATCATTAACGATGTTATATAACAGGATTATTTATATAATCGCTTTAAACGCGCTATTTAAATTATATGACCTAATATTGATATATATATAATTATATATATATATATATATATATATAATATATATTATATATATACTATATTCATTTGGTATTATATAATAATATATATATATATATATAATATATAATATTATATATTATATATATATATATATATTTATCTTATTTATATATAATTATAATGTTTATATTATAATTTTATTTTTATTATTTATTATCTTTTTTTTATTTTATTTTATTTTTATTATTATTTTTTTTTTATATATTATTTATTTTTTATTTCATAATAAACATACCCATAAAGCATATTTCTGATAAATTATAAAGTAGGTAATATATATATTATATATATATATATATATATTATATATATATAATATATATATATATATTAATATATTATATATATATAATTATAATATATATATATTAATATATTATATAAATTAAATATATATATATATATTATATAATATATTATTATATATATAATATTATACGGTTAATAAATATTAAGTATTATAATAATATATATATATTATTAATTAATATATATATATTAATAATAAATATATAATATATAATTATATATATATATATATATATAAAATATATTAAATATTTAATTAAATATATTAATATAATTAAATATTAATATTAAATATATATATATATAATATATATATATAATATTAATAATATATATATATATTAAATATATGATTAATATATATATATATTATTAACTATATATTATATATATATTAAATATATTATATATATTATATATTATATAATATTATCTATATATATTATATTATATATATATATATATATATTATAATATATAATAGTATGTAGAGCTCATATTGACATATCGGCAGCCACCCCGTTGGGCGACTCCACCACTTTTTGGTGGAAGCATAAATAAAATGAGCTAGAGAGAGCGCTCACCCCCTTGTATGGCTCTTAAAATCTGGAGGGAATTGCGAGATCCCATTTCGTACAGGTGACCCGCGTCCTATATCTCGGTATCATACAAGGGAAAGTTCCCACCGCGAAGGTTTTGTCTGTGTTTGTCCCTGAGTAGGTTTTAAAATTAATTATTTAATATACTCATTTCCTTTTAACACCTGCTAACTTTCAGTTTAAATTAGAAGAATAATTTGGTAGAAAACACAGTTCTATCTCAAATGGCATTCCTGATCCATACCTCCGACTCCTGAGCACACAGAACCCCCGACTCCCGACTCGACTCCCCGACTCCGACTCTGACTCCGGATCGGAGCTGCCGAGTGACTGACTCCGACTCCGGCTCCGGACTGAGCGCGCTTGCGCATAGTACAATACACATTATTATTATTATTATTATACGGTCGAAGAAGTGGTTTAACCCCAGAAGCGAGAGCCGTCTTGAGTTGTTTTTTAAAGCCCCTTCTGCGTGTCTTCAGCCTCAATTAGCATCGAGCGCCCCGTCAGAGCCAGCCGCAATATACCCAGCACCGCACCCGCACCAACACAGCACCGTGCACGTGCCGTACGCGTGAATTCCGACTCATCCTTCTGAAGTTCAATGTTACTCATGTTAGCTTTCATTGATGTGACTTTGTTACGTCAGCATATATTTTTTGATCTTTGTATAAAGAACTTTGATTTTATGTTTTCACTTATCTCAACAATGAAGACACCTTGAAATGTGACTTGATAATAAGATCAATAGACTCAATAGATCCAGATGGTCAGGAGGGAGGTTGGATACGTGGTTTGATTTAGTGATTTACTGCTTCTGGGGGTAGTTAAAACGTTACAATTTTAGTAAAAATTGACTTAAAATCAATAGATCAATAGAATCAATAATCAATAGAATCAATGATTGGACAGGAGGGTAGGTTGGGGTGCTTGATTTACTGATTACTGTTAGGTAAATGTATTTATACGACAGAAAAATTTGACCTTAATCAATAGATCAATAGATCAATAGATCAATAGATCAAAGATCATGGGAGGAGGGTAGGTTGGTTGGCTTGATTTACTGATTTACTGATTTAGGTATGTAAAACATGACAATTTTTAGTAAAAAAAATTGACTTAAAATAGTATCAATAGATCAATAGATCAATATCATAGATCAAATAGATCACAACTGGCGGAAGGTTGGATGGGTGGTTTGATTTACTAGATTAATGCTTTACTGCTGTAAAACATGACAATTTTAGTAAAAATTTGACCTTAATCAATAGATCATAGATCAATTAGATCCAATAGATCAATAGATCAATAGATCCCAACCTGGTCAGGAGGGTAGGTTTGGGTGTTGATTTACTGAGCATTTGTGCTAACTAGTAAAATACTTGATAAATATTTGAAAGTTTAAACATAAAAGAATAAAGAAATATTATACTCTATATATTTAAGTTTGGGGTCCGGAGACCCCCTTTAAGACTGTGTACGGCTATTTAACCATATATGAATTGTGAAGTACCTTTATATGGTAGGTTATAGAGTTTTCACTCGTTCTAGTCATATTTCAATTTTGGGGTCGGTCCCCGAATTTGGCCAAATCGGTCATTTTACCGCCGGATACAGCATCCTAAGATACAACCTAAAAAAGGCTGTATACTCAGTTTCGTTGGTCTTATGTCAATATTTCAGAATTTGGGGTGAGTACCCCGTCGGGGGCACCCACACTCATTTTACACCCGGGGTCATCTAAGATACATCCTCAGAAGGTGTATTACCGAGTTTCATCATTCTGTGTCAATATTTCAGATTTGGTGGGGCTGGTACCCGAATTTGGTCAATCGGTCATTTTACCCCGGAAACATCTAAGATATAACCTAAAAAGGCTGTATAAAGTTTCGTTGTTCTAATGTCAATATTTCACAGATTTTGGGTGAGTAACAGCCGTCTGGGGCACCCACAGTCTTTACACCCGGGGTCATACCCAGGGTCATCTAAGACACATCCTCAGAAGGTTGTATACCGAGTTTCATCATTCTATGTCAATAATTTCAGATTTGGTGGGCTGTCCCCGAGAATTTGGTCAAATCGGTCTTTTACCCCGTATACCTAAGATACAAACCTAAAAGGTTGTAATCAAAGTTTCAGACTACTACATCAATACTTTAATGTTTGGGGTGGGATCCCTTGCTGAGGGGTCCTAGACAACCTATACGGTCTTATAACATCATATTCGAACTCTACGACCTCGGATAACCTTATAAGGACACCAACATTGTTGTTATCGACTGTTTATTACTAACCCATGTAGATATATACGAACTCAGAACTGAATGCGAAGAAGACCACGGTGGAAATAATAATAATAATAATAATAATAATATAATAATATAATAATAATAATATATATATATAATTAATATAATAATAATAATATAATATATAATAATAATAATAATAATATAGTAATGACTATAATATAATAATAATAATAATATAATCAATATATAATAATAATAATAAAACTTCAGAGGATGAGTCGGAAAATCGACGCGCTACGGCACGGTGCGGTGCGGTGCGGTGCGGTGCGGTGCGGGGCGATGGATGCTGAAGGACACGTCAGAAGGGCTAAAAACAACTCAGAAGTGTTTCCTTCGGAAACACTTCTTCGACGTAATAATAATAATAATAATAATGTGTATGTGTATGCGCAAGCGCGCTCAGTCCGGAGCCGGAGTCGGAGCCGGAGTCGGAGCCGGAGTCAGAGTCGGAGTCGGAGTCGGAGTCGCTGTCGGAGTCGGAGTTGGATTCAGAATGCATATGTTGAGGATGATTTTCACTCAGATTCGTTTCC
>JABUQX010043044.1:137500-140000 GCA_015478945.1 Trachelipus rathkii
TAATAATAATAATAATAATAATAATAATAATAATAATAATAATAATAATAATAATAATAATAATAATAATAATAATAAGGAGCAGGAAACTGGTCAATGAACTGATTTTATTGAATGTCAAAACGAAAAGTAATAGCTGATTTTTAGAACGAACTTGATAAAACTATGAAAATACTATGCTCCGATGACGGTAACATTGCACACATAAGGTGTGGAGTTCACACTTTGCTAGCAGCGCGTGATGGTCTAGCATTACTAGTACAGCAAAATCCTATAAACAAGGCGAGACAAATAGCAAAAGCAGTACGTACCTAAAATTACTGAAAGTTTTAAAGCGTCAATCCGGAAAAGTGGCAATCTTAGATCAAGAGACAAGATGGGGAAGTACATGTCTTATGCTCGTAAGGCTTCTGCAACTAAAAGACTATATTAGTACGATGGCTGCCGGTACTCCTGAACTTTCTCTCTCCGATAGTCACTGTGAACAAATCGAAACCCTCAAAGGATTATTAAAACACCCATACTTTACAACAAAAAATATTTAATTAGAAGACTTGACTGCAGGAAAAATTTTATAGAGAAGGGATTTTATCAAATGGTATAAAAAAAATTCCATGGAAAGAAGGGAAAGAATGTTAACTGAAAACAAAATATTTTTGTCGGCCATCTTTATTGATCCACAGTTCAGAAATTTCCTCAGAACAGAAGATCTGATATTAAAAGCTAGGAATGCTTTTTGTGTAATAGGACTTAAAATGAATAATACTATCAAACAGAAATCTGGATCAGAGTCAGATAGTTCATCAGTATTAGGAATCCTCCCTTGTGGTATCTTGTCAGATGAAGATGAAGAAATCAAATTTGACAAATCAAATTTCACAAAAAATGGGACCAATTGGAGCATAAAAAAAAAGTGATTGAAAAGGACAATCTACCATTAAAAGACCTTCAACCTAAAAATCTTCTAGAAAAATACAAAGTAGAATTCCATAAGGCATTAGATGAAATAATGAAAGCCGACCGGAAATCAAAGTTAACAGTTAAAGAGGCAATCAATTGCTATCCTAAAATTTTTCAAGATGCGGCTTACACAATTACAGCTTTGGCCCCCTACTCAAATGAGTGCTGAGCGCTTATTTTCTGCTTTAAAAATAATAAAATCAGATCTAAGGACAACGTTAAAAAAGGATTTTATTGAAGCAGTTTTATTTTTAAGAAACAATTGTTTTGAAGAAAATTATATTGCATATGCTTTTTAAAAAAAAAAAAATAATAAAATTATATTACGTAACTGTACAGGCAGTTCATCGTTCAAAAAGGAATTATATTAAAATTTAGGAAGAAAGTGAATGATTCCTTTTCTGTGTTTCTTAAAAATCTTGTTTACTATAAAATATTTTTTAAGTTTTTAATTCTAAGTTAATAAAGATGTCATTAACAAACAATCAATTTCATCATACCATAAAAATTTTGTAACAAAGAAAATTAATGATTTTATAAGTATAAATGGGGAAGGAATTATAAATAGGAGCCTGAGCGGAGCCGGAGCAGGAGTCGGAGCCGAACAATTTTAAAATGCCGGAGCCGGGCAATTTTAAAATGCTGGAACCTGACCCTGAGTCGGAGCCGGGTAATTTTAAACTGATGGAGTCGGAGCCGGAGCCGGAGCCGGAGCCGGAGTCGGGGTCGGAGTCGGAGCCGGCAAAAAAGTTGCCGGCTCCGCAGCTCTGGTTTGTGGTGATTTAATTAAGTTCTTCCCATTACCATGACTTAGATTATAATGAACAATATAATAAAATTACAAATAAAAATTACTTTAAAAATTGCAAAAAAGTTATATATATATATATATATATATATATATATATATATATATATATATATATATATATATATATATATATATAAAAATATATAATATTATTATTGCTGTTACATATTTAGCAAATTTGTGTTTTATAATTTTTTATTTTTGTATATTATATTATATATATATATATATACATATATATATACATATATGATAAAGTAGTTATTATTACATATATTAGTTATTATTATTATATATATATAGCAAAGAAGATACAGTTGGCTGTTGGTTGGTTATTAAGATATATATATATTATATTATTATTATTATTATATATATATATTATTAAGGTTATATATATATTATTATATATAATGAATATGCTACTTCCTCGTTGTATAAAAAGTTACAAATTATTAAAAAATATTTACATTAATATATATATATATTATATATATATATATATATATATATAAATTAATATTTTTAAATATACATTAAAATATGTACTACCAAAATACAAAATTATACTTCAGTGTTAAAATATTATCCGCATGTAAATTTTCATTCAGCTTTGGAGCGTAGCGCCAAATATATAAGGATTCTAAAGAATGGAGGTCAGGCTCTCTTTCAAGGTCAAAAATATTGAAATTTGAATCCTGTATCATAGGTTGATTTTTCTGAAGAGAA
>JABUQX010043044.1:145000-165787 GCA_015478945.1 Trachelipus rathkii
TTATTTCCGCCTGAGCAACGGCTATTCAGATGGACCGCGACGCATGTATTATCCGAGAGGGATACCATGGTCGGAGGGAAGATAGAACATCATCGACGTCTAGCGTCGTGTAATGCTATGCCTCGACACGCTAGTGAACTTTTGCCAAATCGAGACGAAGAATATTTTTTCGTTGAGAATATTCGTCAAACCGTTAAATAATTCGCCCAAACGTGGCAAAAAAAGTTGAAAAATTGCGTCGCACGCCATAATTATGTTCATTACAATACTTCCTTATTTCTTGGGACCGCAATCTTCCCAGTCGCCTCCTTCTCTTATTTCGCGTTAGAGTTCGATGCGCCTGAAAAAGTTTTTAAAGTTGAATCTAAAATATTTTCAAAAAGTAATTAAATTTGAATAAGAAAAATAAAGATATATAACTATTTTTTAATTTTTTTTTTAATGACTTCAAACTTTAAGTATTGGGAATACTTTTTATTTTATTTTAAATTTGTAAATGTATAAGTAATTAAAATAGTCTTCGTGTAATCCAGGTTCGAACGAAAAAAATTATAATTAAAACAAAATTTCGATAGACGCACATATTATTATTCTAAACATTCATTAAGGAGCCGGGAGCAAAGACAAGCATAATTTCTTAAAGTATTGTGCGAGATGGCAAATAACGCTCCCCTTTACGCCCGAGAGAGAGAGCCACAATACGCTCCCCCGCGCGCTTCCGCGAAATAGCAGAGCATGGCGCATTCCATTGAAAACGACTGAAATCAGTCCATAATTTCCCCGCCTCTTTTTAAACAGAGATCACACTCACATAACTCCGCTCACGCGGCGAGACAACACACACATTACCCCCTGTATCAATCTACCCCACCCCCCCGTCTCCTCCGCCCGCCCCGCCGGCGCCAGTCCGCCCCCTCTGAGGGGCAATCACTCCCCCGTTTTTCGAAAAAAAAAAATTGTGTTCCCCCCCTTAATATATTCAACCGGAACCAGCACCCCTAGATCGAAAGATGAAACACAACGGTAAAAAAGTCCGAATCACAACACACATAGACTACCCCAAGAACCAATTAAAGGAAGAAAACACAGAAGTGGGTAAACTCGGGGATGAGAGAAAGAACTACAATAATGGATAAACAACACACAGGACTACTCAGAGATCATGAAAATATAAGAAAACAAATGATGCTAAAAATGAAATAGCATAGAGAGGAGTAAATAGAACATCAACAGAGTCACCGTCAAGCAGGAAAGGGCAACGAACTAGCAAGTGACTCAACACGAACACTACTCACACAAGTAAAATCAATATCGTATCAAAAAAAGCACATTAGCATATATATATATTGATATACTATTCAGGGAGTCTAGATAAGAGAATCTCGAATTCAGAATAAGATCTTAAATATAATCAAGAAAGCAAACTACTCAACAATAAAGTAAAATAAACTACAAATAAATATTATTATCTAGTTACTTCATACAACAAATATACGTATTTATAATCAAAACCCCTAAGAGAAACACAGTAAAGTGCAAGTAACATATACACAAAACACACCACTACACCTTCATGAGTATAATTTATTGTACTCTGATTAGAACTTATTGATCTATTAATGCAATATTGAATGTAAATATTGAATACTAAGAACATATTTTGTTGAGCATAAAATTAGATTTTGCATGTTAGATTTGGTCATTTTGTATAAATGCTAATAAATGTGTTGAAGTCACTGGACGGTAAACGAACATATTTCTCAATGAAAATCTATTGATGACTAATGATCTATTGATCTATTGGATACTACTGATCAATTGAGATATAATGATTCAAAGTAATATTGATTTTAGATACAAACCATAATTCAAAAACCAGATACGATAGTAAACGCACAGATCGTTCAATTGAGAAAAAAACAAGAACTACTAATTGATAAAACTTATATGATATAGATTTAGCTGTCAAAAGATGCATATAATTTAATTATATTTGTACTTCTAACTGTATTTACCAACTACGCGCCAAAATCGAGTAAAATATCAGTAAATCACAAAAGCGAATCCATTGTTATATTTAGATTCTTTAGATAGCATATAGATACACAATAAGAACTTATTATGTAATGAAGAACCAAAAGAAAAATCAGATATGATAAAATCAAAGTCATATTTTTATAGTAAATAATAGTTGTAATGATAGTACAAGTAAACCCCAAAATTAAAAAGTAAATCAAAAACATGCCATATGAGAGATACACTGGAACCAATACACTATCACGATGATCTTTTGAACTCATTCATGATCACGGTTAACCAGACATAATTAAACAGCTAAAAGATATGATTACAATAATATTTTTACTAGTAAAATTGGATATGATGATGTATACATACCTAACCAGTACATCAATAAATAACGCATCGCACCCTACCTCACATACCATCAAAAAGGGAAAAAACCAAAAGAACTCTCACACAATATCTAATGCGATATATTAAAAATAAAGCATTTTGATTCAAGTCACATTTATCCCGAGTATCGAATTTTGAATAAACATAAACTAAAAACAAATTTTTAATAAGCAACGAATATAAATTTAACGTAACAAAGTTTTGACATACATTATAAAAGGACACTAACAATAAACAAATATTTAAAACTATGCAGGCGCAACACATAACAACAAACAAATATATCACATAACACGAACGTTTAAAATTACAAAAGTAAAGCCAACTTAAACAATAGTAAAAAGTACTAAACAATGAAAGGCCTATCAATAAGTAACTCTATTGAAACTTTGTACAAGCAATATCTCATAAACAATAGTAAAATGTTAACTATATTTTATCACTTAAAAGTTACAGAATTTTATCAAAAAACATTAGATAATTATACATTAACTAGATCAAGCGAAAAGTGAGCTAATTCAACGTAACGAGAAGTTATCCAACGAACAGAAAAACTAACTGTAGCAAATAGTGAAATACGAATGAAAAAATGTACGCGACAAACCATATATATCAATATAACCGAATAAACATGTAAACATTGACAAAGTTCCACACTTAACACCTGTAAGTAAAATAAACATTAGGCGAATAGACAAAAGTAACCTAGATTCATACTTTATATTTTCAAAGGTAATAGTCTTAACATATTAAACCGATAAATCTTACATGTGAACAGTACATTTAACAAAAAATAGTAAGACATAACATTCAGACGAATATATCATACATGAATCAACGACATATATGCTAAAATGAAAAGCCTTTCTTTAGATTCTAAAGTAGTACCGAAAATTATTCATAACCTTCACCTAAATAATCAATAAATAACCCCCCAACAAGAATAAATTAGCAAGACATGATACAAGATATTTATCAACAAAACAATAAAGATAAAGTTCTGATCTCAATTAAAATGGATCTTGGTAAAATGGTATAGTAAGAGAAAATAATACCAGAAATTTGGCTGATCGCTTGATAAAATACACTCAACGATAGAAATAAAAGAAAAAAAAAAAAAAAAAAAAAAAGAAAAAGAATCAAAACCAATCAGCACCCGCCTAACCTGACCTTTAAACATAAAACACCCATCCATTAAAGCGCATAATGAATACAACGAAATACTCTATGTAGCTTCAGATGAAACATATCGAAGTTTCAATTTCGGCATAAACAAATATAGAAGTGCAAAAAATATTAGGAGTTTATTACAAACACAAGACAGGACTATAGTGCTAGAACGTAACATGGAGAGAAATTATAACAAAAAGAACTAAAGCAAATATAAAATTGTGAGGGCAGCATCTCTCAGAGAGAAAGAATATCAAAAAAAAAAAAAAAAGAAAGAACTTAAAAAAAAAATATATTACAAATCGAAAGGAAAAAAAAAAATTAACCAGGTATCATACATAAAAACATAAAAATACAGAATAAAGTAATATATAAAAGAAACACATAAAAAAGAAACCAAAATAAATAAAACATAAAAAATAAACGATAAAAAACGACAAAAAAAAGAAAAGAATTAAAAAAAACAAAAGAAAAAAACGAGAAAAAAGAATTGGAAAAAAAGACACAAAAAAAAATATAGGTAAAGAAGGTAAAAAAAAGAAAAAAAAAAAAAAATAAAGCGAGAATGAAAAAAGAAGAAAAAAAAAACCGTAAAAAAAACTTTTTCAGACTATAGACTACTAAGCAATAGTCAATAATTAATAAAATCTACAATAAATTTTAGTTTGAATATTAGAGTAGAAATTAATCGAAGTAACATTATCTGATTAAAGATAAGAGCAACAGAAAAAAATCAGTAAAGAGAAAAGCAAGAGCAAACAAAATGCTAACAACAAGAGCCAGAAGACAAAATGATTAATGAAAACCAATATAAACTAAGAAAATAATATACAATTATGTTAAAAAAATATAGCTATATTACACATGTTAAAGAAAAAAAATTTATAACAAAAAAATTACGAGAATAGTTGTACACTCAATAATAAAAAAATAAACAATACTGCACGTATCTTGAAAAATAAATGTGTTTTACCATATTAGAAACAAAGGAAGTAAGAAAATAAATAAAACAAAATAATAGACATTAAACACTTTATAAGAACCTAATCATAAAAAAAAAAAAGAAAAAAAACTTTTAAAAAGACATATATCACTAAAAACATTTAAACAAATTTATCGAAAGATTTTTCTTCGAATATCGTAACTACTGGAATTGATAAACAAGATCGAATTATTGTGCAATAACTACACAACTCTATATTACTTGGTCTATAAATTCTCGATTTACGAGAGTTATCGGAGAAAAACCTGTGACCAACAGGAAGGAAACGAGAGAGAGAGACGAGGGAATAGACGAGATAGAGTATATGTGGAAGAATTTAAGAGTTTTAATTGGAATGAATATTGATTCTGCTCCTCCAGTTGATGAATTCTATATTTATTATTTTATTATGCTTTCGCGTAATTGGCATATGATGACAAGATTGTCTCATGTTAAAAGGGAGAGTATAATATTTTCCATGAGTTTTGAGGGAGAGCAATATAGTTCACGTGGTTCATTGCATATCTATGAGTTTCCGAGCATAATTCAGGCTGATAGGTTATTTTACTGCATCACGCTCGTAAGTGAGAGGAAACTACGTAGTATGGAGCGAAAGAATTTATTTTGTCGTGAAATATATTAATTATATGTAAAGAACTGTCCTTCCCCTCGATGACGACGACGACGAGATAGCGAGTGCAAGGCCACCTTCAGTACATTCGGATTAAATACTAGTAGACGCTCCGCCCGACGTTGAAACGTATCACTTTAGTATCGAGAGTTATCTACTCAATAATGTTTTCACATACTTTAGATTATGGACCTCATAATTACGCATCTTAATCGTTATTATGATGTTGAAATAACATTTAAGCATTTTAATGAACCATCGTCGAGAATGATTTACAAGATAACGCGTAAAACACTGTTGCTGGCACCTTACCGAGGTATACAAAAGGAGCAACGCTTTGATGTATTTTGCACCATAGTGAGGTATGAACGGTACCGCATTCTCTCAAAACGGTATAATTTTAATTCGACGATTTCGTATGATGTATTGATGAAACGCGAAGATGTTTGTAATGAACTAACAATCGTAGGCACGTAACGTGCGAAAGTGCTGTATTCACGTAAAGCGAACGTCGAACGAACCATAGATCATGTTACTCGATGAGCGAAGCAGCGATGATAAAAAAAAATCTTCCCCCACGTACGGTTGCGTGTGCATATCTAGTACTGCGCTGAGGTAGCGTTACGACATCTCTGATAAATGGAGAGAGTTTTTATTAATTCAATGATGAACAAAGCATGATGGGTGGGAGTAAGCTCATATTGACTATATACTGATGATTCTAGTGCCACGATTAAAGGTATCGGCCTCGTGTTCGACATTTATTCGAAGCTCTTTGAGAATTTAAATCGAGCGAGTGCCTCGAGATGGATATACGAGGACCGTGATTCAATGATCATTCTGCTGAGCTGCTGCTGCTGCTGCAAGCTTGATCAGTATATGGACGATCTGATTTCTTAGCGTATACACCTTTCAGTAATATAGGAACGCCGACCATATACGCATTCAGCAATCGTAACACGCAATGCATTGCACTCACTCTCACACTACGAGAGATCAATATAAAACCAGAGAGTTAAAACGACTAGGAGTAGAATCGTGAGTCTGGAAGAGCACTAATGTGAGAAAGGAGGAAAATGTAATTATTCGAAATATTTAACTAGAATAATTAACATTCATTGAAGTGCATTCAAATTCTTATTTAATAATCTACATGCTCTTCTATTATATATAAATCAGTTGATAAATACATAACAATTAATTTAAACTATAAAGCAACGCGCTAAAAATTAAAATAAAATAAATTTATTTTCATTTTTAATTTACTATTTAATCTCGTCTCTCTAGTACTAATAGGCACGGTTTCTTTTTATCTCTTCTTCAAATGCGCGTTGAACACTCGCTGTTGAACGCGAGAAAAATAGCTTCCCGCGACTTAAATAGTATAGGTCGAAGGTCTAAGTTCAATATTTCGTAAAAAATATTATATCGACTATTTCGTGTGAATGTTTAGATGTATTACGATCCTATAGAATCCACTGTCAGACACTATATAATTAGTTCCGATCTAACTGTTACTCGATAATATTGGCGTGTGTCAGCGTTAAATAAGGCGTATATAAACACAGTATAAGAGTGTAAGTAGCTTACACATAGTTAGGCTAATTCGTTTATTCCCCTGTAAAAACGATAATAGACTTAGGAGAAGATATAGACACTTTGATATTAGGCATGGCTCCGTGTATACGAACATATCTATTGCGTACTGAACTGATCGTAACTATATTTTCACAAGTTGTGAACTGGGAGGGATGTAGCAAAGAGATTTATGAGCAACCGCACATTTTCTTCCGGTTCTACCAAGAGCAATTGTTCAAGACGCCCATAAAATGTATGTGAATTGACGTAAATAAAAATAAATCATATTATTATATATATATAACTTCATTCTTGTGGAAGCTCTCAACGTAAGAAAAGGAGTTGTTTGGCACGAGGTCGTTATGCACCATGGCCATTCGATTGTCGGAAGTCTGGATTTGAAGCGTAGCGGAATATCTATAGTACAGAAGTGCGCTATGTAGTCTTAATCGAAGAAACGCTCTGGAGAATTAAACTTTCTAATTACTGTCCTCACTATCTAGTCCGTAGTACTTAGTTTATTGCTAACGCGAATTACACATGATTTTTGTGTATTATTACGTTTTAATCATTTGTTAAGATCCGGACACTAAAGAGCGCGTGCTGAGAGGAGTTGAAAGTAAAGTGTTAGATTAGTCCGGGAGGCGCGTTCGAGGGATTATCTTATCAGATATATATATCTTCACAGACTTCATTTGCTCATTGATAATCTGAGTTTCTGCAAAAATTGATTAAGGGATCAGAACGTAACACCTTTTTCTATCTATCGAAAGCTAAGCGATTCACTCGTAAATACAACGAACTAGTCACCAACCTGCTGAAAGTGAGCTGAGATTAGCAAATACGCAGGTATCGATAACAGTCCGTAGCGCAACTGAGTTGAGATCTGAGTGCGATTCTAGACGACATCTGAGTGACGTATTGTAATCCATATATGATGGTTCAAGGATGACTAGCGACTTGATACTGCGATATTAGAGCATCATACAAGCTAAATGAGAGCTGCCAGTTTCAATAAGACCTTTATAGTATTTCGTATTCTGTGAATTTTAATATGTTGTCGAGAGAGTAGCACAAAGATACTATTTTATAATCATATGTGATGGGATTAAATTATATTTAGTGAGATTTTACATGAGTGTTAAAGCGATTTTTGTATGGTTGATCATTTTATACGCGAGTTACCATTTGTCTTTTGTAAATAGTCGTGGTAGTCTCATATTTATAGCTGTCGTAGAGATGTAAGTGCATTATGTGTTACTGCCGTAATGCCAATTCTTAATATTGAATGAGATAGATAAATAAACACAATTCACCTGCTCCTTTTATTTAATAGGCATATTTGAGCTTTTTTTTTGCTTTATTATCAATATTATATATTATCTGTTTGCTATATAAGTATAAACAATATTTTATTTTAATAAACAGGTTTTTATTAAATTTTTTTTAGAATGTGAGACATGGTTATTATTATATAATCTGTTTTATTAAATATACCAAGAATGAAGCGTTTTTATAGAAGTAGGATATTTAATTTATCGAGTTATTAAGAAATCGCCCACTTCCTTCTTCCGATCCAGCCAACAACAAATGGTACTCCTTTTCGAATTTTCCAACCGCGTATATCTTTCCACAACTCAGAGATGTCATCATATTATTTCCAGAGCTGTATTTCCGGCGTCGGCTGATAAATCCTAGTCTGAGTATCATAGACCAAAAAAATGATAATTCGGTCGCCAGTTTTATCCATTCGTCTACACACTCGTCGCAAAGTTCCAAACCCTCGCGTATGTTAGTAAAGAGGGTTGCTACATCCCGTTTCCTTTCCACGAGGTAAGACAGGGACTTCTCTTTGCTCTTAAACGCGCCGTTAATCTTCATCTGAAGAGCTTGCAAGGCGAAAAGCAAAACATCTTTCACCTTCTTCATTCCCAATAGTCCGGTGCCTATTAGCGTTAATACAGGACGTACCCTTCCGATTTTGATCCTTCGAGGAAATTTATGTCAGATTATTTAATCTTTCTTTCTTCACGTCCTTTGGTAGATTATCCGTGGTAATTCGCGTTTGAAATTTCGAAGAAGTTCTGAAAATTCAGGCCCGCTGAGTGGGGACGGTCGTCCAATGACAGTCGGTCGCTTGCGTCACGTTCGCAGTGCTCACCTTTCGGGACACCCAGCACTCTGCCGCCACCTTTCGGGGACGAAATCATCAACTCAAAACCGTACTTTTCTGAGTCCTTTGACGGAATTCTTCGACGACGATTGCGGACGAATCTGTGGCCATTAAAACTCAGCAAGTAAAAACACACGGCGTTTTTGCGTCGACCACGCTTTATCCCAGAGGCTTGACATGCTCAAAAGAGGCCCACCTTATCTGCAGGTCAACTTCGCCGTCGAAGGGTATCTAGCCAACACAAAAGGAGAGACAGTCGCTATCCAAATCCACGTCGATAAGAAGCTCTTGTGGTCCCGATTAATTTAGACGAGATCTCCGAGCGAGTCTTCTCACTACTATTATCTCACGTATCTTTAGAACAGATCGAGTGACGTAAGTTACAACTCGAGCACGCCGATTCTCGCACTAGCTAGAAGAGATGGGCTGCAGCATCCGTCGATTTTTGTCATGCAAATAGGTCTCAAGTGGCCTTTTCGACCGGCTGATCGATGCAAAAACTTTTCCCATCTCATTATTACCCAAGGGAAATTATCTTCATCGCCGATTCGCCCCGTAAACTTTTGTTGCCGACTATAGCGATATCCAACCGTCGTTCCTCCTCTCCTTTCACCTCGATAAAAGTAAGACCTCGACTCACGTTCTTCCTAATCCAATCGTCTCTCGAGTAGGTTTCGTCTTCCGATTTGAATGAAGATATTCTAACGTCGTGTAGTTTGCAAGAATAACCGGTTGGGAGTATACCTTTCTCGACGTCCGTAGATATTATTTTCAAGGATGTATTTTCCGAAATTTTTTGATGCATGTCCGTGGCCGCTTCGGAACTGAATCTGGCTCTCTCTCGTTTTGTTTCGAAGGTTTTCATTAAGCTTTCTTTTTGAAATTCGGTCATCGATTGGCATCCAGCCAACATATTTTTTAGCAAAGACAAGTTCTCATTTCTTTCCGCAACCGCGAAGGGTTCCTTTCCTTCTTTTCTCGATTCGGGGATCATTGTGGGAACCTTAATCTCCAAGTTGAGACAAACCTAAAAAGAAAAGATACGAATGAACATTATTAGTGGAGGAGATAAATTATTTTTAAAAGTGAAATAAGTATCAATCCAAAAAAAAATATATATTATTTATTTCTATAATGATAAGTTAAAACCATCTCACCTAATAAAAAATTACGAAGAAATCGCTCGAAAGAAATATTTCAGTCCTTCTCCGAGAAAATTGAATAAATAAATCGGTGTTTAAACAGCCGCGGAAGGTGGTTTCTGAAGCGAATATAGTCACTTAGTGCGTGAAGGTTAAACACGAGAAGTTGTAAAACCAAGACTCGAAGGAGCATCCGCACTCGACTCGGCACTCCCGGTAACCCTTGTATCATCGCTACAACCCCTTTATAATCTCCGAGTTTTAATGATAGCTGTAATGATAACTTGAAAAATGTAAATTTAAAATGAAAACGTTATCATTTATCTACGTATATTTTTCTTTTATTATCGTTAACAATTTTTTTCTTTAGTTATATTGCTTTTAATTCGTTCATTTTAATGAGGTTTTTTATCTATGAAATTTATCTATTTTTTTGTTATTCAAGTATCCTTATTTTCTTCGCACTTAGACGTGCGATAGGATTGTAAAAATGAAGTTGTTCCCATTGCCATTGAAAACTCAGTATATCGGTTTGATATGCATTAGTTATTATCCCTAAAGAAAGGTTGCGCGCGAAACCGTCTAGCGTTCCATTTTCAGAGTTGACCCTCGAAAATGTATCACTCATAAGTATATACGTGTCGCTAGGTATATCTGCAAATATGCGCTGAGAACCCACTTCGAACACAATTTGTTAAGCTATAAAGTGTTTATCTTCAAACGATTAGACGTTCTTATTATAAACATGACGTCTTAATATACGTGGTGAAACTCTAATTATAGCTTAAAAGCTTTTTGAAGGTCTAGATTAAATGTCAATTTCATTCAAACTGTTCTAAGAGTAAAAATTTTGTGTGGAATGTAATTATTATTAAAGTTCAAGAATTTTTTTTTTAAGATTTTCGCACTTAGAATCGGCGACTTATATCAGTTCCTTCCTGGCTCACTAGATCTGGTGATATATCTATAGTTTTTTATCCCTAAAAGGTGTCGCGCGAGCATAGTTAGGCTCCATTTTAGTTTCGTTTCCCTTCGAAAAAGTCACATAATATAGTGGTCCGCCTTCGAATCGCAAAAGAGGCTGAACGCTTCGAGTACCATTTTGTTAAAGAGCTTAAAGTATCTTCAAACCGCTTATGACGTCATATAAGTGACGCCTCATCGGGAACTAATATTAGTCGCAGGTCTAAGTGCAAATTCCGAAACTAAGAAAATTTTGTTGAATTTATTTTATTATTAGGATTTAATCTTTCAACTAGAATTTCTTTTTAGATTTTCGCACTTAGAACCTCGGACTTATATCACGTTCCCTCCTGGGTCGTCACTACATCGGGTTGAGCGATAGTTTATTATCCTAAAAGGTGGTCGCGCGAGCAGTTAAGGTCGTTTTTTCGTCCCTCGAAAAGTCCTATAATTTTAATGTGTCGCCTTACGTGAATCGCAAAAGCGGCTGAAACGCTTTCGAGTACCATATTGTTAAGCTTAAAGTATCCTCAAACTTTGAAATTAATAAGACAATCATAAAGTGACGCCTCTAGTTGTGGAATCTAAGTAAGTAAGTCCGACTAAGGGTCTAAGTGTAATATTCCGAGAGATCTAAAAAAAAATTATCTGTTGAATTATTTATTATAATTTTTTCATGAATTTTTATTAGATATTCGACCTTAGACCTTCGACTTATATCAGTTCCCATCCTGGCGATCACTATATCAAGGTTGAATAGCGATCGTTTTATCCTAAAATGTGTCGCTCGAAGCACGTTAGGATCATTCGTTTTTTCACGGTTTTGCCCTTCGAAAAGTCCACTTATAAATATAGGTAGTCGCCTACGGAATCGCAGAGAGCGCGACTGAAAGTTTCTTCTCGAGTTACCATTTGGTCAAAAGGATTAAAGTAATATTATTCAATCCGATGTGAGAATCGTCATTAAGTACGACGTGTCCTTTTATCGATGATAAATACTATTAAAGTCGAAGTCTCATAGAGTGCAAATTCGAAACTTTAAATATTTTTAATTGTGAATTAATTATTATTATTTTTTCTGATTTTTTAGAATTTTCGCGACTTATAATTACAATTTTTATGTATTTCCTAATCCCTGGTTCCTAATTAGTCTGTAGAAAGCGATTGAGTTTTCTTAATCCATTAATATATGAGTTGTATAGTCGCGAGCACGTTAGGTTCGTTTACGGTTCACTCGAAACGTCACGTATAATATAAAGGGTAATTAGGGTGTCGCGTAACGGAATCGCAAAAGTTCTCGCGATATCGCTTTTGCGTGATGTACCATTTCTTACAGCTTAAAGTACTTCAACAACGATTATGACGTCATTATAGTTGGACGCCCTAAATCGGACTTAATAGGACATGTTGAAAGGTCGTGCTATGATGTTTGCAAATTTCGAATACTCTATAAACATTTTTTTTAATGTGTGCAATTATTTATTATTAAATTTGTTTCATGTGAATTAATATACTTTTTGTTTAGTGAATTTCTCGGACTTAGACTCTTCGACTTATATCAGTATCCCTTCCTTGAACGTGCACTATATCGGTTGAGGCGATAGTTTATCCTAACAATAGGTTGTCGCCGACGCACGTTAGGGTCGATTTTTCGGTTTCCTCGAAACGTCACCCATAATATAGTGTCGCCTTACGGGTAATCGCAACTGGCTGAACGCTTTCGATACCATTTTTCTTAAGCCTTAGAGAGTAATCTTCAAACACCCGATTATGACGTTCATATATAGTTGTACGACCTAAACTCGGGAACTAACTAGAAAAGTCGAAGGCTCTATAGTGGCAAATTTTCGAAACTTAAAATTAATATTTTTTGGTGATATATATTATCATGTATTTAATAATGTTTTTTCATAGAATTTTTTCAGATTTTCGATAACTTAGACCTTCGACTTATATCAGTTCCCTTCCTGACGTCACTATATCGGGGTGAAGCGATAGTTTATCCCTAAAAGGTGTCGCGCGAGCACCTTAGGTCGTTTTTCGGTTCCTTCGAAACAGTCACCATAATATAGGTCCCTTCGGGAATCGCAAAGCGGCTGAACGCTTTTCCGGGTACCATTTCTTAAGCTTACATATCTTCAAAACCGATTATGAACGTCATGATAGTGACGCCTAATCGGGATAACTTAATAGAGATCGAAGTCTTAGTGCACAAGTATTCGAAACGTTTAAACTTTTTTTTTGTGATTATCATTATTATTTTTTCATGAGAGTAATCTGTGACTTTTTGTAAGATTTCGCACTTAGACCAATCCACTCGACTTAAACATAATCAGCTTCCCTTCCTGACGTCACTATATCGGATTCGGGTTGAAGCGATAGTTTATTCCTAAAAAGGTTGCGCGGCGGAAGCACGTAGGTCCGTTTTTCGGTTCCTTCGAACGTCACTATAATATAAAAGTGTCGCCTTACGGGAACGTGTCTCGGCAGAAACAGCTGAGAACGCTTTCCGAGTACCATTAAAAAAAGTATCTTCATAACTCGCAATTTGTGAGTAGGAGAGAGTGAACGCCTAGATCGGACGTATAGAAGTTCGGAAGGATCTACGAGTGCAGAAGTTGTTATTCGAAAACCCTTAAAAAAAATTTATGTAAACTATTATTTATTTATTATTTTCATGATTTTTTTAGATTTTCTGTACTTAGATTTTCTGTATTTCGACTTTCTGCCAGATTTTATGTATTTACGGTTTTGCATCATGATATCCCTAAAAAGGTGGTCGCGGCGACACGTTAGGTCGTTTTCGGTATCCCTCTAACGTCACTATAATATAGTGTCGCCTTACGGGAATCGCAAAAGCGGCTGAACGCTTTAAAGAGTACCATTTTGTTAACTTAAGTATCTCAAACCGATATACGTCATAATACGTGACGCCTAATCGGAGAAGCCGTAATTAAAGTCAGAAGAGTCAAGTGCAGAATTCGAGAAACTTAAAAATTTTTTTTAGTGAATTATTATTATTATTTTTCATATGATTTTTTTATAGATTTATTACCACCAATTAGAACCTTCGACTTATATCAGTTCCCTCCTGACGTCAACACTATATCGGTTGAAGCGATAGTTTATCCTACAATAAGGTGTGAACGCGCGAGCACGATTAGTATCGTTTTCGTTCCGCTCGAAATTCAAACATTAATAATATAGTGATCGAGCTACGGGAATCTGTCAAAAGCCGGCTGAACGCTTTCGAATTACCCAATTTTGATTATAAGCGTAAACGTATCTTCAACCGATTTGACGTCATAATTAGTGACCGCCTAATCGAGTGAACTCAAATAGAAAGATCGAAGGTTCTAGTGCAATAAGATATTCGGAAATCCTTAATTAATTTTATTTTGTGAATTATTCAATTATTATTTTTAATCAATGGAAGTTTATTTGTTTAATTGATTTTGCAGGTCATGATTTCGACTTATATCAGTTCCCTCCTGACGTCACTATATTCGGGTTTGAAGCCGATAGTTTTTATTCCCTAAAAGGTGTCCGCGCGAGCAACGTTAAGGTCGTTTTCTTCGGTTCCCCTTCGAAATAGTCAGCTAATAACATACTACGTGGTCGCTTAGATGAATCGCAAAAAGCGACTGAAGCTCTATTCGATACCATTTGTTAACTTAAAGTATCTTCAACCGATTACTGACGTCATGCGACATATGTGACCCTAAAGCGGGAACTAATAGAGATGTCGAAGGGTCTAAGTGCCAAAATTTCGCAACTTAAAGTTTTTTTTTGTGCAATCATTATGATTATTATTTTTCATGAATTTTTTTAGATTTGCGCACTTAGGACTTCGACTTATATCAGTTCCCTTCCTGAAGACACTATATCGGGTTGAAGCGATAGTTATCCCTAAAAAAGGTGTCGCGCGAGGCCCGTTAGGTCGTTTCGGTCCCTTCGAACGTCACCAATACATATGAGTGTCGCCTTTACGGAATGCGCAAAAAGTCGCTTGAACGCTTTCGATACCATTTTGTTCAAGCTTAACATCGTACATCTGTTCAACAGATTAATTGAACGTCTAATATAGCTGACGCCTATATCGGGATACTATATAGAAGTTCGTAGAGTACTAAGTGCCAATTTTCGAAAACACTAATAAATAAAAAAATTTGTAAACTTATAATTATTATTACTTTTTTTCATAATTTTTTTAGATTTCGCACTTAGACTTCGACTTAATCAGTTCCTTCTGACGTCACATATCGGTTAGCGAAACACTAGTTTCATCCCGAAAAAGGGTCTGCGCGAGCGACTGTTAGGGGTCGTTTTTCGGTTCCCTTCGAAAAAGTCCACTATAATAAACTAGTTTGCCCTTATCGGAACGCAAAAAGCGGCCTGACCCGCTTTTCAAGTACCATTTTGTAAGATATTAAAGTATTTCAAACGCGATATATGACGTCCAATTATAGTGCAGCCAGAATCCGGGAACTAAGAATTCCGAAGGTCTAAGTGCAAATTCGAAACTGCAAAAAAAAATTTTGTAAAATTATTATTAATTATTTTGTTCATGGAATTATAATTATTTTATAGATTTTCTGAGTATTAAGACCAACTGACATTTATATGCAAGTTCCCCTCCTGACGCACTATATCGGGTTGAGCGATAGCTTATTCCCTAAATAAGGTGTCGCGCGAGCACGGTGTAGTCGGTTTTTCCGGTTCTGACACGACTTTTTTGTCATTATAATATTGTGTCGCCTTACGGGAATCGCAAAAGCGGCTGAACCTTTTTCGAGTACATTTTCTTAGACTTAAAGTATCTGTCTTCAAACGATATCGAATCGTTCTATAGAATGACGCCCTGCTAGCGGATACTAAAATAAGTCGAAGGTCTAAATGTCCAAAATTATCGCAAACTTAAAAATAAATTTGAGTAAAATTAATTATTATTAATTTTTTCAATGAATTTTTTAGATTTTTCGTACTTAGAACCTTCGCTTATATCAGTTGCTCCTTCCTGAATCTCAACTATTATCGGGTTGAAAGCGATAGTTTATACCTAAAAAGGTGTCGCCCGATCACGTTAGGTGAATCAAATAGATTCGTCGTTTTTCGGTTACCTTCGAAAGTCCACCCATAATATATGGTCCGCCTTACGGGGAATCTCGCAAAAAGCCGTCTGAGAAACGCTTCGAGTACGATTTTCCTTAAAGTGTAAAGTATCTTCAACTAAACGATTATGACGTCAATATAGTGACGCCTCATTCGTGAATATATAAGTCGAGTCTTAAGATGCTAAATTCCCAAACTATAAGATTGATAATAGTAATAAACTTTTGCTACGTAGCGATAGTTTTTATTTGTAACCGTATTTATTGCTTTTTTAAACACAAACTACAAGAACTAACGAACTTCCTGCGTTTAAAAGACGATGCTTTTTAAAAACATTAATAAAAAATATTTGTTTTATATTTGTTATTGATAATTCTCATCAAAATTTTAAATTTATTCATAGAAAACGGGTTTATAGTATTGACATAATTATTAATTCTCTTTATTTTCCTTATTTTACATTCCTGCAAAAGCTAATTTTTCCATTAGCAAACGGGTTTTATTGGTAGATAATTAAAAGAAGTATACAATAAGTGGCTAAGTTGCGAAGTCTAAAGTTATATAGTCAGAGAGTCTGAAGAAGCTAAGTGAAGTCGAAACTGTAAATCAGTCGAAGGTCTAAGTGCTAAACATCTAAATTTACACGAAAAATAATACACGACAAAATTTTTAATGTCCAAATTATGTTTGAGAAACTGCTTACTTAGACCTTCGACTTTTATCAGTTCCCGATCAGGCGTCACTATATGACGTCATAATTGGATTGAAGATAGTTTTAGCTTAGGTAATTGGTATGCTGAAGCGTTCAGGCGCTTCTTGATTTCGATTCCCGTAAAGCAACACTAATATTTAGTGACTTTCGTAAGGGAACCGAAAAACGACCTAACGTGATCGGGTGACCCTTTTTAGGGTATAAACTCGCTTAAACTCGATATAGTGACGTTTCGAACGGAACTGAGACTATAACGTCGACAGGTCTAAGTATATAGTCGAAGGTCTATTGGCGTAGTGACGAAGTCTAAGTGCTAAGTCGAAGGTCTAAGTAATATTAAGTTCCGAAGGTCTAGTAAAGTCCGAAGGTCTAAGTATACAGTCGACACGCTCTAAGTATAGCACAAAAGTCGAAGTCACGTGCTGAAGTCGAAGGTCTAAGGGCTAAGTCGACGGTCTAAGTCTAAATGCGAAGTCTAAGTGCTAAAGTCCGAAGGTCTAAGTATAGAGTCCGAAGGTCTAATAAGCTAAGTCAAGGTGCTATTGGCTAAGTCGAAGGTCTAAGTATAAATCGAGGTCTAAGTGCTAAGTCGAGAGGTCTATAGTATCAATCGAAGTCTCAAATTTACACACATAAAATTTAATCAAAAGAAAATAAATACACAAAAAAGATTATTTGGTCCAAAGTTATTTTTTTTTTTTTTTTAAAAATAATTTTTTAAGCCCCGTACATATAGATTATTAACCTTTTTAGGGGCTCGAGCCGATGGGGGACGGGATGGAGAAAAAGAGAGAAAAAAGGGAATGAAAAAGGACGAGAGGGACGGGACGTTTCATACCCACCGGAGGATGTCGAGGAACCCCCGCGACACCCAAAGGACAAAGAGCGGGGTTCCGGAGAGCCAAACCCGAGGGGAATTAGTTCTCCCTCGGTAGCCACCTGAGCCGAGAGACGCCCGCTCCTGACATCGGCGGACTACCCGTGGGTATTCGTTAGTGATATACCCCAAAAAACAACTAAAATTAACCAAAAAATGATATCTTTGGACATTTATTTCGCAACAATCTATTCGTACGCTATAAATCTCAAAACCATTTCGGACATTTATATTTATATCATACTAATATATATATTACTATATATATAATATTAATATAATAGTATATATATATTATACTATATAATAATATAATAATATATATAATTATATCGATATATCCAAGAATACGTGATATATGAATATCAAAGAGTTCAGACGAACAAATGTTCAGCTTTACCACCAAAAAATGTATAGGTGATAAATTTAATTTTCTCATCCCTAATTGCGAAAATACATAATAAAATAAAATAAATCAACTTTTTTTCATGTTCACTTGGGATGAAATTTTATCCTGGTAATAAAAAAATGTAAATAGAATGATAAATTTATTCCAATAAATCTTGATTAAGAAAAAAATTCAACATTCATAATTCATAATTATTAATAATTTTAAAAGTAATTAGCAATTTAATCCGAGATTTGAGACCCGTAAATTTGATTAAAATTGTTTTAATATCTATTCATGTCGTCTGGAATTCATTAACTCCCTAATGGGTTTTCCTCATTTTATCAGTTCGACGAATTTATATCAAATTTTGTTCTGTTCCTTTTCAAAACTTTTTGAATGGCGTAAAAATAATCTCCCTCAAACTCGTATTATCTACACACAATGAAATAATTCTTGATAATCTAACAGATGAAGGTTATTTTCATCTGCCCTTGTTCGATCTGCCATTTTCGTCAGGCTCTCGTCCATTATCTGTTGTAGCATGAAATTGATCTTCTTCCTTCTATTCTCTTAGCTCAGTTCCTTACTTTTTAGCTCGTTCTTCTCTTCTCTCTTTCTCTTCTCTTCGTCTTCGCGTCTAATAAATTGTTGAGCCTTCTCTTTTCTTCTTCTCTTCTTTCTCGCTTCTTTCCGTTTACCTATGATTTCACTTATTTCATATTTTTATCGAGTTTTTGCCTATTTGTGGACCTTTCCATACTCTCTGTATTTTCTAAAACGCCCAAGCGCGTGTAAACAGTGTATGAGGATAGGGTTCTTCTCAATCCCATCTCCGATTGTACTGGGTGGAACTTGCCTACCTTTTTTGAATCCATTTGTTTATGGTAATTGTTATAATCATTTTTTTGAATCTTAATCATCGTTCGGAGTTTATTTGCTTTTTTCTCGAAATCACTTATAAATTGACTTAGTTTTCCCTCCGTCTCTTCTTCTACCTCGGCCAGCTTAAGATCAAGCTCTTCTTCACCAAGATAGTGTTTATCAAGAGGAGTTGGGAGGATGTTCTTCAGATTTGCGATGGTTGAGGAATCTTCTTTATTCCTGGCAAGGCAACGTTTATCTCTATTCATCAGGGCAGTGAATTTGTTTTTATCACACCGATATTCGTGGGAACCTGCAGAATCCAAGCCGGTGTATTTAGTTAGAATTCCATGATCTGATATCGATGATGACGATTCATCAATTGCTGATGCTGATGCTGATGCTGATGCTGATGGTGGTGGTAGTCGTTGTGGTGGTCCTGGTGAATTTTCTTCGTGCGACGCCAGCTCGGCAATTGACGGCTGATACTCCGAGAAGGAATCATCGATAGCTAATAAAAGAAATAAACAGCGGAATATAAAATTTTACAAATGTACATGGAAAATTAAGTAAAGGAAGTAAAAAAAAGAATTAAAAATATTAAACGCATATCAATTTGGTTAAATTAAATTAAAATAGATCAAAAGCTTATATTAAGGTTTTATTACTTACGATCATTAAATTCGATACTTGAATTATTCCTCGTTCTCTCAAATATTTCCTCTTCGAGATCGGAAATATGATAATCTATTTCTTCCAATCTTCTGCGCTTAGCACCTGGAATAAAGATGAAAGGAATATAATATTTAGAAGATAAGATAAGATTAAAAAAATAATATTAGAAGCTAAGAACAAAAAAAGAAGATTAAAAAAATAAAAATGAAATATATTTTCTTACGTTGTTCATAAGTTTTACGAACTTCAGCTGCTGCTATCGAGGACGACTTCATTTTTTCGGTTAAATTGGCATAATTCGCCAAAAGGCCTTCCTCTCTGGAAATTTGCGCAGCGCCTAAAATAAAAACAATAATAATCAATATCGCTGGGTTTGAATATTCTAAAGGGAAATCCTTTAAAATTTCAACATCTCTTGGTGGAGTTGGTGATCGTCGTGGTAATGGGATTCCCATACCTGTTTGAATATAAATTTATTAAGTATTGGAAGGATGTTAGATGAATATTTTATTCTTATTACTCACCAGAGTCAGAAGAATGAAAAGTTTTTTCACGGTATCTTCCTACATTCGCTTTATTCGCAGCTGACGTCAATGCATCGGGGGTATAAGCGAGGTAGCTGAAACTTCTTTCTTCCATCAACTGTTTTCGGGAAGGGACCTTGAATGAGGAATAACACTGGAAAACTGGTGATGGTGTTTCGTCAGTGTATACCTGGCCGCTGCTGCCTCTATAACGTTCTCTTTTCTGGCTACCCTTAACTGTTCGAATGTAAATTTGTCAAGTATTAAAATAATAATGATAGTAAAGTAATAATAATAATATTAATAATTGAAAATTAAATAAAATATAAAAACTTTAACGAAAGATGAATATCCTCCTATTACTTACCAGATCCAGAAAGTCTTTTGTCTGGTAGTGGTAATGCTGCTCTCGGTGCTGTTTTTTCAGCTTCTTCAAAATCTTTTGAAGAAAGCATTTCACAGAAAAGACTTTTCCTCGCGAAGGTGGTTTTCCTTTGCTATTTATTGTGAATTAATAATGGTAATGTTCGAGTAGTGATATTATTGATATCGCATACAAGAATCTCGGGAGAGCGAGTTCA
>JABUQX010043045.1:0-17500 GCA_015478945.1 Trachelipus rathkii
CTGTAGAATGTTTTCATCATAAATTTAAAAAAAAATTACTGTAGAGTATTAGTAAAAAAAATTAATAGTGTTGTTTGAAACAAGTAATAATTCGAATAAATATGAAATAAACTTACTCATGTAATATATTATATATATATATATATATACTTATTAATATATATAATGAAAGTATGAGTATATATATATATAAGTAGTAATATATTATATATAATAGTATTAATAGATAGTATTGATGGTGGTATCCTTAGATGATCTTGGAAAGGAAACGAAACTTTTGACCTCTCCGATGATTCGAATCCACCCAGTCTGTCCTGGGTGCGAGATACCGAAAATGCTCCTACGTTACGGCTGTTCAGAAACCACTAGACCAATAGAAGATTAAGTATGATTTAATTGTTTATTTTAATCGATAACATTGTTCGGTATTCTGCGATGCCAGGAGAGTGCGGCGGTTTCGAAAAATTCAGAGATGAACGACTTCTTATTTGCCTTATCCAATTATTTGGATCCTACTTATATATACTAATATAATATATATACATAACTATATACTATAATATGTTACTATAAAGTAATTCCTATCGTTATATATATTATATATATTATATAAATAATAATAATTTGTAAATATATATATGATATATATATATATTATATATATATATTATATATATATTAATATATATATATAATATATATATATATATATATATTGATATTATATATATATATATATATAATTAATTATTTACGTTTATTTAAATATATAATATAACATATATATATATATATATAAATATATATATATTATAATATATTATAATATAGAATAATATATATTATAATATATATATATTAATATTATATATATAATATATAATACTATATACTATATTAATTTTTTTTTTTTTTTTGCAGTTGTCACCCCACCACTCACGGGCAGAAGCCCTATTTAGGGGGGATGTTGTTTTCACACCAAAGTTTCATTCAGCCTTAAGCACAAATTACGCAGATACCACAGACGCAGGCTTAAAAAAGTGAGAGAGATTAAATTCAGCAGGAACACAGAAGAGGAAGAGAATTCACAGAACAGCGGTGGCAGGAAAGAAGGAAAGCCCGCAGCAAACTAGCACTGGGAGTTACCCAGATCCAACAACAAGACTCGGTTGCGCAGACACACACCCCATAAGTGCTACATATATTAGAGGCGTCGTAAAGTGTGGTAGTACGCGAGTGGTAAGTTTCCCCGAACACCTGCCGCTGCATTTAGCGGTAAAAACCTTATAGAAAAATGAGATAAAGAACCAACATCTGCGCCTCAAGATTAAAAGTAGTTAAACTATGGAAAAAAATAACAGTAAATAACAGTTTATATTAAGTTTCCTTTTTGGCTTTTGACTCGACCCAGTCCAAAAGATTGGAAAAGCTGAACCAGAGCCCCCCAAAAAATATGAGAAACAAGTACTCCCTACAAGGCGGATGAGAACCACTATATTATTTAAATAAGCTGGAGTAACTTTGAGTGAAAGGAATAAAAAGTCCCTCGCAGATCCCCTAAGACAGAACTCCACAGTTTTTTTTTAGAGCGCCCATATTAAGCAAACGTTTTGTGATCGATGAAGGTTTATCCAATAACCTTTTTTGGTTTCATTTTAAGAGCCACAGATGTTATATGATTGTCAACAGGAGAGACCCGTAAGAGAACCTGTCGAAAGATAAAGAAAAAGTATAAGAGTTATAATAAAAAGGTATTGTATTATGAGAGGTGAATAGATTACTTATATATAATCGCATTATAGTGATATTTTTATAAAATTGATATTTATCACATGAGTTGAGACGACGCCAATCGGTAAAACTCTATATCCAGATTCTAGAGCGAGTAATAGATCGAGAAAGATTAAAGACGACGAGGCACATTCTAGAAGTAAAAGTAAGCGTAAGTACAAGAATTTGATAATGTGAGTTGAGAGTTGTAAAAAGGTATCCGTATAGTCTCGGGTCATAAATTAAGCAATGGAATAGAGTATATAGTATAATAGTTGGCAGAGCCAGAAGATCATTATAAATGAAAGTAAGAATAAAGTATAGGAGATAAGTAACACGAGTAACCTATACTGAGTTTAAAAATAAATGAAAATTGATTTGACTAAGAAATAATAATAGATAAGACGAAGTCGCGTCATCCTAATACCAAACTAAGACCGATATTAGTAATAATGAGCGACTTGAAAGAGAAGGACTGATAAGAATAAGATAAAGTATACAAAATGAGAAGGAGGAAAAACGCAAAAGGATGGGGGAGCTCGGAGATAGTCAATTAGACGAGCTAACCATACCCGAGTCAATGCTTTGAGGATATGTGCTGAGCGACCAACCACGATAGTATACAAAGTTACATTCCTATCACGTAGTTTAATCATAAGCAGCGTGAAAACCATAAATCCGTTTAAAATTAGAGATAAAAGTATAATAATACTCGAACTAAGCAAGGCGTGCTATAGCCTACGCACGTTGTAAGGATAATTTCTAATTGATATACGGAAAGAGAAAGGACGAATAGATTCCGGATGATACTAAAAGTGGAGCAGTTAAGAAAAATGTTAATATCCAAATATAACTATGATAATAGACTAGTTATAGAAAAATCAAAGGACACAGTCATAAACGAAATAAGGTGGAGATAAGGTGATTATATAGAATGGATACATAAAGCGGCTTCCTTTTAATTAGAGAATAGGCTTGACCATGTGGCGTGCTTCACACTAACACATGATATATAAAAATTGAGACTATTATTATATGAGACAAAATAATAATAATAATTAATAATATAAATGAAGTAAATAATATAATTAAAGTATACTTAATTATATATTAATATAATCTAATATATATTAAGTAATAATATGGTATAATATAATTATATTTTTTTTTACATAGATTAGCAACGCTTTTATAAATAAATAATATTATAATAATTATAATGTTATAAATTGTGCTTAATAATTAATCATAATTAATAATAATATAGTAATATAGAATATTATCTATAAATAATTAAAATTAAATATTAATATTAAAATATGATGTAAAAATATATATAAAATTAATAATTAGAAATAACATAAAAATATAATAAAAGTATATAATAATAATAAATTAAATTATAATTAATAATATGAATTAATAATATATATAATAGAATAATTATAATATTATCAAATATATATGAATAATGATAATAAGTATAATAAATAATAATAATAAATATTATAATATATATAATATTTAATAATAATATATAAATAAATAATATAGTTAATAAATATTAAATAATAATAATATGTATATAATAAAATTAATATAATATAATAAATGATATAATAATAATTAGATAAATAATATATTATTGTTAAGATTAAGAAAAATTAAGATTATAATTAAATAATTTAATAATGGAAAATTATTATTCTTATTGTTAATATATGTATATTAAGATAAAATAATATAATAACAAAAACAATGAAAACAATAAATATAATATACTTATATAATATGTATTAATAATTATAATATAATATATATAGTATAAGGTATATATATAAGGTTATCTGTACTATATATATACCCTAATTTCAAGATCTAGTAAGGCTAAAGTAAATTGATGGCTATATCACCTATGAAATTAGTAGTATATATATTATATGTAATAGAGGTATATAGCTGTACGTAGTATGGGTTAATACATGTTATAGTAAATAACTATACGATATAAGTTAGTTAGATACGTTTTATAGTATATAGTATATATATTATATATATATTATATTAAATTATATAGTGATAACCATTGTAAGAAAAATGTATATTCTCAAAAAAGCAATCACGGATGATAATTAAATATTCGCTATGTGGATTTTGCATTTAAGAGAGATTGTTTCTAGTATTAAGAATGTTAATTAAATAGCTTAGTCCAATTCAAATGACTCTGTATTAATATTCATAGTACATACATAAGTTTTTTATTACATTAAGTAAATTTTTATTTGATATTATTTACTTACAATATTTATTATTTCCTAAAGGTACTAAATATAAAAATCTAAGGGCTGCTATAGATAAATTAATGTTTTAAGTGGTACTATATATTAATAGAGCAGAGACATTAAATATCACATATAATTGATGTTTTACTATTAATACCGATACTCAAGAATTTCATTGATATTTTTTGCCAAAAAAAGATTACTTAGTAATTTATTATTTCACTGAGAATTAGACAATATACACTACTTTACACTACAGATCACCTATTATAAACTTGATGATGTTTCCCCTATCACTAATTTGCTATAAACTATTCGTACCATTATCAATCGAATTTATTCATTAGATGTACAAATTATCAAGGTTTATTGTTAGTTATATGTATATCATGTAATCTAAAGCAATCGCAAATCTGGTACCCATAAGTGTTTGAAGAGCATTCTTACTCTACTAGGAAAAGTATCATATGCATATCTTAGGAGGGATCCTCGCCAAATTGTTAAGACTCCTAACGTTATCTATTTCTCGCTTAACTCAATATCTAAATATTATATATATATAATAGTATTTCTATTATGATATATATTAATATATATCCACATTTTAAAAAAAAAAATGCAAAACAATCAAATAATATATATTAATATTAAATTGTAAATAATTAGTAGATATTTAGAGTAATTTATATAATGAATGAGAGTATCGATATTATATGATGAATTTAATGATATTTGTAACATTAATTAAAGAATAAATAATATTTAATAAATCATATAGAATTGAGAAGTAAATATTAATTAAAAAAAATAAAACTTACCCTAACGCACCTTGAAAATAATCCTAGTCATAATAAATAGTAATTATAATTTAAAAGAATAATGTAGACTATATACACAGCAAATTTAAGAGAAGATAACTTGGATAGTCAGATTACATAATTAATAATTACCTGATTTATTCTTATGAGAGAGAGTTGCTAATCATAATCTAATCTTGCACATCTGACTTAATAATAATATATTAAAATAAAGTCCTTACTATGACATGATTTTGAAGAGTATGCAAATTTTATTCTCAATCAGAGATAAGAAAAATTCCCCAGAATATAAATTAAATTAATCCCCTAATTAGAGGAATACCTTATTTTAGACCACGCATTATCTGCACAATGAACCGGATAAGATCCTATTTTGATATAACCATAATATATAATAATTATATGACTACATAATCTCAAAGCAAACAATCATAAAATATGTTCTTGAACATAGTGGCTGCCAATCGCACAGAGTAAACATCTTGAGATAATACACTGCAATAAGCGCAAAATACAGAAATTTCATACATGGGAGATAAACAGAATTAAGATAATAATGCGAAAATAAAATAATATAATAGAGGCCCAAAAATGTACTAATTCACAAATAATTTGTGACGAATGTATTAACTGAAATTTGAGATAAATAATTTAATTATTAAGGAACGAGTTGAGATTAAATATTAACAACTGAACTTGAAGATTTAAATATTATTTTCACAACAATTAATAGTAAAGGCTTTAGATATATTTATTATATTTATACTATATAATGATTATATATCAAAGTAAATCAAAGAGAGTTATATATATATAGGATTCACATGATAATAATATAAATATTTAATTATTAAATCAATTTAAAATTGGTATATAAAATATTACACATGTCAACTACTAGATATATATATCACAAGCTAGAGATTAACTCAAGTGAGAGAAATGGTGGATAATAGATTTATATAACTATTACTGATATCAACAGATTACATTTAAATGAATATTAGATATAGATATCAATAGGTAGATTTACAAAAATATACATATTAATATAAATGTCTCAAACATGGAGATAACTCAATAATACGCAAAATCCATAATATTCATTAATCCATCACTTATTAATCAATCAGCACTTCGAATTTACAAAACGATTCTTGAAAAAACAGCTACAAATAATACTAAGCCATTTATGAGAGGATCATTATATATGAAATTAAAAGAAATAATATATGTAATAATAATGTAACAAAGTTCTCAAGTGATACTAAGTTTTGTAGTAGTTCGATACATGTTTGTATTATTGAAAATAATTTATTTAAAATACTAGGTTGTTTGAGAAAGTATAACATCTTTTATAAGTTGTTACTGTTTAAATATAGGTAAATTTATTTATGCTACTGATCATTGATATATTTGGATAATATTTAGAGTTGAAATATTAAAAATGGATATTACTTCTATAGATTAATTAATTGAGCACATAAATTTATATATAAAAATATAAAGTTATGGATAAATGACCAGTCTACGCCCATGTACATATATATAATATATAATATTAATATTTATATATGTAAATATATATATATATAATATATTATTAGTATGATAAACATTATATATATTATTAATAATATGATATGATAAAGTAATATATATTTATATATATATTATATATATATATATATAATCTATATAATAATATATTTATATATATATAGTATATATATAGTAATAGTATTATATTATATATTAATGAACTATATATATGTATAATATATTAATATATATAATTTAATTAATATATAATAATCATTAATAATATAATTAATATATTATATACTTATATAATAATTATATATAATATATATATTATATATATAATTATTAGATTATATATAGAAAATTATATTATATAATATAAATATATATATATAGTTAATATATATATATTATTATATAATATATATAATATAAGTCCATAGTCATTAAATATATATATATTTCTCCTAAAAGTCTATATATATTTTTTCCATAAATTTAAGATAATTAATATAGTAATATATACTATTTTATATTTTGTATTTATTTATTATGTTATGTTATTATATTTATTTTGAGACTGTATAATAGTTGAGTACATGACTATGTACACCCAGGCCACGCTAGTACTATACACATAAATGTTACGAAAGCGGTATCAGATACACTGGGCTGCAAAAATCAGCCAACTACTTAATGGGAGGGCTACCTGTCTATTATTATATAGTTATAAACAAAGTGATTAATATAAGGATAAAAGATTATTTGATTGAGTGAGTGAAATATTGATATTTATATATATATATGGTAATCAGTATATACATAAAAATAAATGAAAAATCTGTATAATATTAGAAAATTTATAGTTTATATGTACTCTTATTAGTCATTATATGTTATATATTATCCTCTTAAGAGTACGTTGAAAGCATAATTGAATTGAAAAATGGACACACACATTAAGATACAAAGAAAATAGTGATACACATGAGAGAAAGATGATAAGGAGATTATAAGTAAAGTAGGCACTTTCAGATAAGATAAATATGATATTTAGCGAATAAATCTTTATATAGCAATAGGAAATTATGATGATTATATGTGTTACAGTCATGGTAAAAGTATAATGAGTTAAAAATTAACGACAGCGATAAGGGTCCAGAAAATGGGAACAAGATCAATGAAGATATTGATGAACTAGATTAGCAGGACGAGTTAGTGTAGTACAGACATTGAAGCATAAATAACTTAGGTGCACCAAATTTTCTGATGACATGCCAGAACCAAGACTAGTTGTGGAGAGGAATGCTCCAGGGTACGTCGCGACAATAAAACGATGGAGCGGTCGTGAGTGATGTATATTTATATATAAGTTGAGTGGCCAAATATATACGGTAAAGGCGATGTACATAATATATTATCATCACTTCATTAAAGCTGCATTTACGAGTTACCTGGGGAGGAAAGACCATCACGCGATTTCGTACTTTATAGTTTTCTGAGATATCCTTATCTCACGCCGATCACTTACGTACCAGCACACTATTGACCAACTAATGAATCGAAAGTCACCGTCGGAGTAGCTAAGATATGTAATATCAGTTTTGTAATTGAGGCGCTATTGGTCGAGGAGATAATGAGAGTACATCTCACACGGTGAAGAGTGTATCCATGAAATACAACCATCACGATAAGAGGAATAGGTCGTAACCATTTTTTTGAGGCCTCTATCATGTATCAGCGATTTCTCAATTGCCGTGTATACCACTCTCATACATTGTAGTTAATAAGGGAGTTACTACAACTAATATATAATTAATTATAATTATGTTTCTCTTCCTCAATTACGAAAAAGATAGCAAAAGGTTATTGTACAAGCTGTGTCGTAGTTAGTGCCTAGTTTGCAATTTTTAGAATATAGGGCTTTAGTTAGTGCGTCTTGTATGCGGCGCGTACCACGAATCTGAGATCTAGATAGCGACGCGATGATGAGTGATGCTGTTTGAGGATGGATTAGAATTGCGTAGGGATAAAGTGTCGTGCAACCTATGTTTCTAATAATTCCGATATTAAAACATTCACTGACTTGTACAACATGTTGAAGCTCAGGTGGAGGAAGGGTAAATTTTTTCATTAATGCAGAGAGTGTTGGCTGTCACGAGTGCAGATCACAGCCGAAGAATCAGCCTAACAAAGCATTCTCCAGTATCTTTTTGATGTGGCGATACGAGATCAGTAATCCGAGAGTCTACCTTGGAGGCTATTATTCATGCGGTCTGATACTGCGGTCGTGGACAGTAGATATTGAGAAGTTAAGCTTTATGTTTATACAGGGTCGAAGAAAAAAAGGAAGGCTAGATTTAATGGTAGAGGATTGGTTTAAGAAGCCTAAACAGAATGGTAGGTAGAGAGTGAAATCCTTAGCACTATAGTATAGATGTACCCTCGTTCAGAGAAAGCAGCAGCCTTTTTGAAAAGGGATGTTGAGGAAAATTAAGAGATGGTTTATGTAAACCAGACTTTGCAGAGATTGGAGAAGAATATTAAGGGAAGTATCTGAGGTAACCATTCGTGTCAATCCATAGATCCCCTAGATGCGAGGATCTTGGTACGGTCAGCGGGCATCTAGCAGTGCCATTATGTGGGTTTGAAATTTTCGAAAAACACCAATGGTACTAATGTACTACTATGATGTAATCTCTTCGAGATATGAGATAGTGGCACTCGACATTTGGAGATTCCAACTTTCTAGCTCACGCTAGGCGGACGCTCGAAAAGCTCCAGTGTTTTGTGCAGGCAGCTGGAACCGATATTTTTTGGATGCGTGCGAGAGAGCGCGGCTTAGACCACCAAGCAGTGATATCCGAAGCACAGGAAACAAATGTGCACAGTCATAACAATAATATCTTACAAGCTTTTCGATCGATTAGGACATACGTAAATAGACGTTAAATAAGGGATTTGTGCGATCAGCTAACTGCACAAGAATATTTGAGAGCTGAGATGTAAGTATAACAGGTCCAAGTAGTGGGAAGTCCGAACTGAACAAGTTGGTTTTTTAGTGTTTAATATGGCGGTGCCCTATGTTAAGATGGTCAATCTAGAATTGAGAGCCCTAGAAATTAATGGTACTACTGGCTGAAGATTACACGAATAATGGGCGAAGCTCATATAACGTAATTATGGATAATTCGTCTGTAGTGAAAGAAGGTGAGTGGAACAAGTTCTCATCGATTTCACTTTTATTTGCCTACAATAATAAAAGTCACCGCTGAGTTAGTATTTATGGTGGGAGAAAAATGATAAGTACGCATAGGGGTAAGTACTAGCCCCAACATGTATGATAATTATAATTTTCATATCACTCGCTATTAGAAGTTGCTCAGTTTCATAGAGAACAGGGCATGACCTGGCACCTAGTATAGGGCTATGTATAATGGCTTAAGTAATTCATCGACATCATAGAAAGAAAATTAACAGTCCGAATCATGGAATAGAAGGTATAATCAATAATATCTAAATTGATAATCCAAGAGCAAATAGCTTAGTTATACATCATTTATAATCAATTATAATACACTTAACGCTACTGACGGAAACGCCCTAAATTCAATCACGAGTAAATGAGTGGGCGTGGACCAGAATAAGAAGAGGACACCGAAACCTGTAGTAATGATGATCTGTGTGATAAAGGTCATCCTTTTGTAAATATAATAAAATAGTAGATGATTAATTTTTTGAAACTAAGAAACTTAAGCACAATACCTGAATGGAAAGAGGTCCAAGTTCCAAATCCCAAGAATACCGATGAATATAATACATAATATAATAAGGATTAAAGGATATATATAGTCTATATAAAATATATACACCCTTGAACCTTATAATAAATATAATATAATAATATTAATAATATATTATTATATATAATATAGTAAATTAATATATATATATAATATTATAGTATATATATATAATATATTATATATACATTAATTTATAGTAGTATAGTAATATATATTTAATTAATGATAAATATTTAAAGTAAATATATAAAATATTTATAATATATCATTATATAAATTATTTATATATATTATCATATATATATATATATATAGTATAAATAATATATTAAATTATATATATATTATATATAAGTAAAAATTATATGATAATAATTATTATATTTAAATATAATGATTAATATAAAATAATATATATTAATATATATATAATAATATATATTAATAAATATAATATTATTAATTGATTAATATTATATATATTAATTAATATATATATATACTATTATTATAATCATATATTAATAAATAATATTAAATAAATTAATAATTATATAAAATATTATTGATTATAATTATATTATTATTATGGGTAATGATAGGGGATGGGGGGGTTGTATGGTTTTGGATTGTGTATATATATAATATAGTAGTATAGGTTGATGTGTGTTACTGTAGTTGTGATGATGTGATTGAGTGTTTGTGATGTAGTGTATATTGTATGATTTTGAAAGTGTGAAGATGGCAGGACTCAGATAATATAGATCATGTTACTTATCTGAGTAATCATGTAAAATAACTATCCCTTATAAACTCCAATCTTGAATTTCAGGTGTTTATATTTACATGTTTACTAGATAATCTCATTTATATAATTGTTTACCAATAAAGTATATATATAGTATACATATTTTTTATAGTGCCAAAATAAATATCAATAGGAATATATTATTATCATATTGTAATATTTATTTTATATGTAATCATTTTCTAGAGCTTTCATTTTACTAGATTATTGATTTTAAAGTAAAAAAATTTGTCAACTTAGAACAAATATTTAATTTAGTGAGTTTTTATAATTATTTAGTTATATTATTTAATGATTTTTTGTCACGCAAAGTGTATTGTAAGATAAAATCTTTTTAATAATATATATAATTTTATATTAATATTAGATTTTCATAATAATAATACTATGTTATAAATTATTAAAAGTATATATATTATAATATATAATATATAGTAGTATAATTTGATATATTATTGATATGTAATAATATAATTAATATATTTCAGTTATATATATTTAATAGTATTAATTATTTATATATATATAATAATTATATTAATTATATATTATATATAATTGATATATTATCATATATTAATATATATATATATATATATATATATATATTAATTAATCAAAATATATTAATAATATATTAATAAATATATATATTCATTAATATTGAATAAATATTAATATATAATGGTTAACCATTAAAGAAATTATATTTAATATTTTATTAAATATATATTTAATAATATATATAGTATATACATTCATATATATAATACTTAATATATATATAATACATATATATACAATAATATATATACTATAGTATATATATTATATAAATTAATATATAATTATATATAATATTATATATAATATAGTATATATTTATTTAATATGATAATTATAGGTATGTAATATTAATATAAAATTATTCATTAATATAATAGTTAAAATTTTATATTTTATATAGTTTATATATTATATTAATATATAGAAATAATTCAAATTTCTAATCTATAAATCTATTATTATAATATATATTTATATAATTAGTGAAATATAAATATATTAATAATAATATAATTAATATATAATAGTTTATATTACATCCATTGAATGTCCCAATAATGAAAATATATAATAACTATTAATTAGTTGTTTTCCTTTTTATTAAAGAAATAACAATACCTCAGAAATAAAAATTAAGATAGAGAGTAAGTGAATCAAATGTGAAATAGCAATGTTAAATAAATGGGGTATTTCTGTTAATTATTGTACTATCTAGCTATATACTATAGTAATAAATAAATATTCAGTATATATTTAATATATATTTTATTATTTATTGATATGAATCTTACGTTACTAACATCTGCTTTTGTTTATATAATTTTTTGTAATTCATTTTTATTATGTGACTTTACTCATTACACTTCGAATATTTAGTTAAAGATTACGGATATTCATTATGGAAAGAACTATAGTTATTAACAAACATAAATAAACAGTTTATAATTTTCTCTAGAAAAATTTGGCCCTAGTCTTTTTTTTAGCCTTATCTATTCGTCTATAAATAATTAAGGAAGAGATGTAATTATTAAATGTATGAGCTCCATGAGTGATATTTCATAAATATGGTATAACTCGAGTATATTATCATTATATTACTTTATGACTTTTCAGGAGCTCAATTTATATAACTTATTATAATACTAGCTTCCACTTATACTATTTTCTAGTATACCTATAATAAGATGGGGCCTGTCTATATTATATAATAAGAGAATAAATTATTAATAAATGGCAAACATAATAATAATTTATCTCTTTATATATATATATTTTATATATATATTTATTATATGAATATTATTAAATGTATAGCTAAATTATACAATTATTATAATATAAGTTATATATATATACTTATAATCTACTATATAATATATATACTATATGATATATTATAGACATAAATATATATATATTGAAATAAAATATATAAATAGATAGTAAAAATATATCACATCAATTATTATCTTATTACTTAATATATATATTATTATACTATTTAAATTATCGGTAGTTTTTTTTTTTTCTTAGTTATATTATATAACTATATTATTATATATATTTGAGCATATATATACATTAATATATAATATAAATATAATAATATATAATTTCAATATGTTTAAATACATATATATCATAATAAGTTCATAACGCCTAATAATTATCCTCTAATGGAAAAATTGCAAGGAGGACTACCAGAAACATATCCCTCACTTCCCTTACCTAATCCGTACTTGTAAGAAACTTTTAACTGCCCAGCATTGTCCGCACCTTTATGTACAAGTATCTTTTAGCAGTGAGTTATGTGGTACATTTTAAACCAAGAGTATATCGGATGACTCTCGAGATTGACCCTCAGGATCGATTTATTATTGAGTTTAATCGCTATATACGGAGAATTATGATGGAGGTAAAGGAAGCACTTTTAAGAGATTATATGTGGAGTATTCGAGCGTCATCAGTTCCCGCAACGGGATTACGTCTAGAGTTTCACTCCCTTAAAAATTTGCCGCTAAGGAAAGGAGCTTCATTTATATTGTGCAGTTTGCAACTACTTCCGGTTACGTAGAAAAAAGAAAATTCCCATAACAATATTAAAAAAAAAAGAAGAATTCCAATACAGTAAAATTAAAACATATTAATAAAATATATATAGTAATATATATATAATAAAAATATTATATATTATATGTATAATAATAATATATAAAAAAATAAATATTTAATACGGAATACCAAGAAGAGTCAATAATACTTTAGACAAGGGGAAGATAGTAAAGGTGAGGTCCCTATTATGAGTAGATATTATTGAAATAAAGCAAAAAATGAAATCCATTTATTTGGAGAATATATTTTAATAAAAATAACATAGGATCATATGTATTATATATATCTTATTATATATATTATTATTTATTGGCGCCTAATTAATATAAGTAAAATAGAGAAAATGATATTTGGTAAGTAGTAATGATTACTATATACGAAGTATATTCATACCCCTATAATGTATTAAAATAATGATTAATTAATATTGTCAAAGTATTGGTAGTATACTTATATATGGAGAAGTCTTTGTGTGTGTCTGTGGAATGATGAAAAGGAGAACTAGATAAAAGGGATGGGGATGTGATCTTTATGGTCTCGTTCGTCTCAAAGATATAAGATGAGATGAGAGGTACAAATTATTTAGTATGATAAATTAGAGTTGTGGAGAAGGAAAGTGAGAGTGAAAGTGAGTAATGGAATAATTTATAGGCGCACTCAGAAAAACGGAGAATTGTGAAAGAAAGATGCGTATGATTTGAAAGTAAGAATTAAGAAATAACATTAACATTAATTACTGGGAAGATATAGGGTAAGTTTTCATCTTTATGAATTCACATGAATGTAAGATGACAAGGTCCGGACGCACGACCATGAACAAACCATGCATTTGAGGCGCTTCATAGACGCAGAGACGAAGTAAAAGTAAGCAAATAAAAAAGTCAGAAGGTGAGGGAATCTAATGTGTTGAGTCTATGAAGACAGCATCTCCTGAACATTTAAAAAGATATTTTCTGAAATGTGAGGACGAATGATATAGTATGAAAAATTATGGGCTTCATAAATTGGGTGTTTTATGGTCTCCATTGAACACATAATTTGGATTTTTTAAATTTATCTTTTGAAAATGAACTAAATGAACATTAGTTATTTTGCATTTATATAAGTATTATCTACAGTAAATATTTACAAGAAATATTGTCAATGTCAGAGAGAGAGACACAGTGACTAAAACTAGTAATATAGCCACAGAAGAAATGGACCAAGAGAAGAAGGGAACGAAGATCATTAGGGTTAAAGCCATATTCCCCTCAGGGGGAAGTTTTTTGGCCGAAAAATGGGGGATTTTGGGGGTTAAGATGTAAAAGATTTTTCCCAAATTTTTTTTTTGTAGCTTTCATGGACCCTTTGCAAGCCTGAGATGGAAGCAATTAAAAGCAACAGGAAAAAGTTTTTAGAGGGTTGAGAGGACGGCCTAACATTTTGACATAGGTTGAATGAGTGCACGCTTTCAGCAAGAAAGTATCTTTGAAGTTGATTGACATAGGTGAAATTGTCTAAGAAGGCAGAGTAGGAAGAAAAGTGCACAATTTAAATAACGGGTGGGATAACTCATCAGAACTATGGCCATTTAGGTGTGGTGTGTGTGTGTGTGGTGTGCTTTTCCCGTGAGTGGTGTGTGCTGTGTGGTGTGTGTGTGTGTGTGGTGTGTGATGATGTGTGGTGTGTAGGTTGTGTATGTTGCTTTCAGAAGGCGAAGAGAGAGAAGAGAGAGAGAGAGATGAAGCAGGATAAGAATTCTTTAGTTAAGTCAAGATTTGGTTAACAATATTAAATAGAGCAAAAAAAACATAAGGCTTGTGAAGATATGAATATTAAGTAAGTTAATGTAAGAGAAGTACTACTCCATTCGCCTCACCTCAAAGTGGGAATAAGAATAAAAGGTATTTGAGAGAATCAAGTTGTAGCTTGTTACCAACAGGTATTTGGGGACAGCTGGTGAGTGGAAGGCTGGTCCGGGAATAAAAATAGAGGAGGTACATGTGAAGAAACAAATGAGAGCTGACGTGAGAAACGAGTACCAGGAAGATTATTGTATTTATCCTGCCGGAGGAAAACTAGCAGTGTTTTAACGGGTGGCTAACAAATAGGATTTTTTGCATATGAAATGAAGAAGCTTGAAATTCTGGAGCTTAAAGACTACGATAATTCCAGAAGACAAAGTCCCCTGCGACAAATAGCACGGGAAAAGCAAACCCAAAATTTATGAGCTTTACCTAAAGGAAAGAGAATGGAATAAATGGAATATACGCCGCTGTATCAGAAAGAGAGTCACCTCGGTTATACTACTCTCGCCAATGAAAGAATCAGTTCTCACAGGAATCAAAGCAAGTAAGGAGCCACTCGCAGACGTCCGCACCATTCTGAGTCACCCAAATGTGAAAAAAAAAAAATAACCGTTTCCTCACAGTATATAGGCGGGGTATTTCTTATGGAAGACCTGAAGGAATTGAATAGGGTACATTAATATATATATAAAGTAGTGAGCACGTTTTGGAGAATGGATTTGGAGTCTAATGATTGGCTGTTGGAAATATGACATCACTAAGCCCCGCCCCTTGCTTTAAGCCTAGCTTTACGTTACTCGAGTTGGTACTCGCCTTTATGACTCGCCTTTATTGTTACTCCTCTGTACTCGGTTTTACTCATCTTTATTGCCAGTCTTTATTTTTCTAGGTATCGGCGACATTTGTTGTTGCGGTACCGCTGTTTCGATCGTTAAGTAGGTACCTTTTAGAGCAGTCGTATCTTCAAATTTATTCAGTCCCCTTCTTATGACGCAACCTCGTAGAGGGCGAGGTTACACCCCGCGCTGTAACGGTACCGCTGGTTTGATTTCTGAGGAGGTACTTCTTAGAGACGTCGTATCCGTTCAAATTTGGTAATCCCTCTTCTTATGGCGTAACCTCGCCTAGACGAAGTTACGTCCCCGTGCTGTCGCTGCACAGCTGGTTCAATCTCTGAGGAGGTACTTCTCAGAGACGTTGTATCCTGTTATGATGTAACCTCGTCTACGACGAGGTTACATCTCCGTGTTGTAACGGAACCGCTGGTTTGATCTCTTAGGAGTTACATCTTAAAGACGTCATATCCTTTTCAAATTTGATCTGGTTTGATCTCCTAGGAGTTACTTCTTAAAGACGTCATATCCCTTTCAAATTTGGTAACCCACCTTCTTATGACGTAACCTTGTCATTACCAAGGTTATGTGAGTATTGTGGCTAAGGGTTATGGTTCGATTTTCAATCTTGAGTTCTATTATTCGCATCGGGTTGAAAATTGGTATACATATAGATGATGTCAGCTCGTCGTAGATTATGTTATATGCAGGTTGAAACCCCCTAAGGGGATGCAGTCCCCCTTAAAGTTTTTGGCTTCCTTTTAAGATGTCTTAGAGAGTTTGAATACTTCCACATACAAGGAACTTTTTTATTGTGGGTGGTGCCACATCGGCCGAACCCTGACTGTTGCTCCGCTACACCCCCTGCAAGTGGGTGTTGATTTCTTGTAACTTTGATTATGGTCTTAGATAGACGTAAAATAAAAAACCGAGATCTTTTCATCGAAGTCTTTGGAACAGAGAAGAGTACGGACCCTAAGTAGGCTCATGTGCGGACACCCTGCACCGGAACTGGTTTCCGGAGCAGGAGTCGAACCTTGAAATAAGCATATAATAGTCCAAGTAGGGTGTCGTTCCCCCATCGTCCTCGGAGATGTCCGAAAGATCCCTGGTGGGTTCCTAGGAAATAAGATGAAATAAATTGAATAGTATAAAGCTGTTGATGGAATCGG
>JABUQX010043045.1:22500-27500 GCA_015478945.1 Trachelipus rathkii
AGTATAAACGGGGTATTATATATACTATTATATATATAATATTATGTAAAATATAGTTATGGGGGCTTGGATGGAGAGGAAGTGATAAGGAAGGAGTGGTTAGAATTAAAAGTGAGAAGTAAGTGAACAAGGTAAATAAGGGAATAAGCTACTGGCAAGGACACTCCAATTGTAATATCAGTCTGAATGTGAACAAGTCTGAAACTGAACAACTCTGGGAGTAAATGAGGAAGATTGTTATTGCAGTGCAAAGAAAAATGTGGACTTGGATAACAGTAGGGTAAGTAGAATTAATGTTATACAGTTGAGCGGTGGTGGAAAAATGAAAAAGAGGTGTTGATGCACCAGCGATTAAATATGTAAAAAAAGAAGCGTGGTTTGAGAATGTGTTACTTAACTAGCAAATGAATTGAAGTTTGCAAATCAGGAAGATGCATGAATTATATAAGCCGAGAGGAAAAAAGAAAACACTAAAAGGTGCATACGTAGGAGAAAAAGAAGGTAAATGAACAGTTTTGGAAAGAAGATGAATGGGGACTTACTGGGAATAGGAAGCTCTATCTGGAAGGGGAAGCGACCGAAATGTTACAGAATGAAGAAAGGGCGAACCTACTTTAGTTTATATAATGTACTAGGCATGGTCGTTAATTGTACTGATGAAAATGGATGTGAGGGGAGTGTTGGAAATAACACTTCGAAAATCTGCATAATATTTGGCAATCAATGAAGAGGTTGATAGTGAATAGTTGTGTGGGTTCGGATAGGTGCATGACACGGTAAAGAGTAGTTTTAGGGATGAGGTTATTAGCCAAGAGAGTTAATGGTAGAGTGAGAAAGTTGAAGAATGGTAAAGTCTGCAGGTATAAAACGAGAAATTACTGTGAACATGTCAAGAACGGAGGCGATGATGGTGATTGATTGGATCTGGAAGCTGTGTAATAAAGCTTTAGTAGGGCGTACTTAGTTTCCAGAGGGAGTTGAGGAGGAGCTAAGTAATCTATTAACCCTTACATAAGGTGAAGAAGATATAAGGTGAATGTAGAAATTGAGAGGGGAGATATAGAGATTGAGTGTTGTAAGGAAAGATGAGACATGCTTAGTATTTTTGGTCGAAAGAGTGCTCAGAGTGACTGAAGGACTGATCGGTGAAGAATCAAGGATGCCGTTTAGGAGTGGTAAGGCGGAATTTGTGGATCAAAATCTTTACATTGAAGCATATGATTGAGAAAAGAGGGTAGAAAAGAATGAATTGTATTTAAGGTTTATGGATTTGCAACAGGCCGGTATGATAGGGTTAATGGGAAGCTCTATGGCAGGTTTAAGTGGATATATGGTGTGGTGGTAGGCTTCTGAATGAATCAAAAGTATGTATGAGATAGTGATGCGTGTGTAAAATAAATGGTGTCAAAAGTGATTTGTTTTATGTACTTATTAATAGTGGAGTGAGTCAGGGTTTGTGTTATGTCTGCCTTGTTATTCAATTTGGTATTGGATGGGTTATGAAAAATTAGAGAGGGGGGTGGCAGGGAAAGTGTTAGAATGATGGAGATGGAGAATGAGTGGAGGGTGCCCTATCCTATTATAATGCGGATGATTTGGGTTTTGGTGTGGCGAACTGAAGAGAGTTTGAGAAGATTGGTAGAGAGATTTGGCAGTGTGTGTAAAAGGAGAGGTTTGAAAGTAAACGTAGATAAGAGTAAAGTATGGTTGTTGAGTGAGGACATTCCTCAGTGTGAAGTTATGTAGACTGGTGAGCAAGCTGGAGAGAAGTGTCTGAGTTTAAACATTTAGGGTATATGTTGGATGAGAAGGGAAACAGTTGCTTTCAGAGTGTCAGTAGGAAAGTTGTGCAATAGGCAGGAGGTGGCAGTGTGTAAAAAAAACACAATTAAAATCGTTGGTGCATGTGAAGGGAGAACTCAGTCTCTTGAGTGCGCTAGAGTTCTTGCATGAGGGTTGTCTGTTACTGTGTTATGTAAGTAGTGAGAACTAGGTCCTGGAATAAGAAGTATAAGCAATCTACAAGTTCAATGTGTCAGATGACAATCTTAGGGGCGATGCTAGGTGTGAGAAGAAATTGATAAATGAGAATGAACGTATTAGAGAGTTGTGTGGGTGAAGAAAGGGGTAAACAAGAGAATAAATGAAAGGTAGTTGAGATGGTTGGTCATGTGGAAAGGAGAATGATAGTAGGTTGTAAGCGGATGTATAGTGGCGAGTGTGTTGGGAACCGACCGGCTGAGCCGAAGAAAAAGTGATTTGAGTCAGTAACGAAGTGTCCTGAAGAGAAGAAATTGAGTTTTGCAGAGGCGAAATAAAAGTGCCCATAAAAATTAAAGGAGAGAATGGCGGGGTTTGTGAGGGGTACATGGTTGTGGCCCACCTGGGCCAGGGCATGAACCCTACACTACGATTTACCATAGTGGGGGGTCCGTCGCGGTCCCCCTGAAGCTTCTAGGTGGAATTTTCTTGATTGCGACAAAGTTCTTACTAATTATGGTAACAGAGGGGGCGGTAAGGCGGCTTTCCTTTTCGACTTTTGTCATATCTTCCTAGCTGCTTTTCTTTTCGATGCACTTGTACGCACTTACCCAGTCTTAGGGAGAAAAGGTAGATGAAGAGAAAATATTATCAATATAATATATATATTATATATATATATATATATATATATAATATATAATATATATATATATATATATATATAATATATAAATTATATATATATATTATAATATATATATATATTAGTAATATATATAAATTAAATATATATATTATATATATATATATATACTATATATATATATATATATATATTTATATATATATATATATGAAAGAAAAACTGTTTTCTGTTTATTCGTTACTCAACAAGACTTTTCATGAAAGCTATGCTTTCTATGCAGTGGTAGAAAGTAGAATTTTTTGTATCATCATTGGTTAGCAATGACCTTTTGAAATCCAGATGTACAAAGATTTTTGAGCCTGACATCATGTTATTGTTTCAAAAAGTTTGTCGTCTCTCCCTCTATTCCCTCTGAACAAGAAAGTAGGGATGGCTTGTGTACACCCCCTTGCATTTCTAATACGAGAGAAAATAAAATCCTCGTGAAAATTAAAGAAACTAAGTAATTTGTCCTATCATTATATTTCATAAATTTGCAGCAATTTAATATCTAATAGTTTTGTGTCAAGATAAATAAAATTTACTCTAACGTACCTTGAGATCCCAACAGATTCTCCAAAGATGATTGTTGTATTTGAGAGCATCAAGGAGAGTTTCCATATTGTCATAATTTTCAATCAGTTGGATAGAATAGCCAACTGGAACAGGACCAAGAAAATTATCATTATGTAAGAGTACAGCTTTGAGACTTCTAATTGATGAGTCTATAAATAGTCTCCATTCAGATAGTTTATGCACAACTCCTAAAGCTTCGATCAAACCCTTAATCTCCGAGCAATACACCAAAGATGAATTTTCATGAAGAGAAAAGAACTGCCTGAATTCTTGATCCCTATTTCTGTACCAGTAAAATGTTGTTTCTGGTGCCAGTAAATTGCTCTCTCTAAGACGAGAGCCAAGAAGCTGGGACGACTCTTTTGATAGTCCTAAATCTCTTGTAAGATCACTGAGTTGTGCTAGTGCTAATGGCTTTGACTCATTGAAACCAGATGAAGGTAGAATGAATGCTTCGGAGTTGTCCTCATTGCTTATCTCATCATCACTAACTTTATCCAGATTCAAGCTTTGAGGTACGTCTGAACTGGAATACCTGGTCCATGGGGGATTGGTTTTATAGCAGAGGGCACACCTGGGTATTTAAAAGCGTACTTGTTTTTCTTGTTTACTTCTGAAGCAACAGACAGACATTTATCAAATTTAGAGAGGGATGAATGCTCAGAAATGGTGAATGTGTGTGTTTGAAAGTTAAAATAGCATTCCCCCCAATTTACTTACCTTGTAAGTTTGTCATGCAAAAGTAGCAATCTGTTACATGGTCTTTTTCTTACTTCTACAGCTCTACACCATAGGTATACTAATCAGTAATACCTTCAGGATTCCATTGCTCCATCGTCTTCTTAAGTATTCAGCACCTGAAAAGCAGGATATGAGAAGAACAAAGTCTTTATCTTGATCTCCCAACTTAAGGTCAAAATAAGCATAGCAGGCCTTTACAAAGGGTGTAATGCTAGAATGTTGCCCAGCCAACACAACTTTGCCACATATGTAGTAAAATCTATCTGGGTTATTTTCGCATCTTCTATTTGTGATAAATTTTCTTTAAACCAATAAAGAGTTATAATAATCTTAATAGTAGTTATTAATAATAGTTATTAAACTAATAAATAGCTACAATAATCTAATAACACAGTTCTCTGTTAACTTTAAAACTCTTACAGCGTTGGAGCAAAAATCAGCATTAAAAAAGTAAAAAAATGCATTGACATAAAATATGCTGTAGAGAAAAAACTAGACATGATGTGCAAAAACGGATTGCAGATTTGAATTCAGCGTGAAAAATTTATATAGCATCATTTAAAATATATGTCATAAAAAATGTCGCAGACCAGTTTTATATATATATATAATATATATATATATATAATATATATATATATATGTGTGTGTGTTAGAAATTTATATATATATAATATATATATAAGTATATATAATATATATATATATATATATATATATATATGTAAGTGTGTGTAGGTGCCCAAGGCAATCCAAGAAACAGAGGCAAAAGTTCCCCGCCTCTCTGTGTAAATGGATAAAGACATTTGTTACATAAGAAGGAAGTTACAAACACACACACACACACACATACGCAAACACAAACAAATAAACACACATACCTTGTTATATATTCATTCTTTACAGGAATCTTTGTCCAGTTCTTCCTGAACATCGTATCTTCTTCTTATGGTCATTGGGAGATCTCATCCATTCTTTTGTTGTTTTTGACGTAATTTTAGATGACCTTTATGCA
>JABUQX010043045.1:32500-46416 GCA_015478945.1 Trachelipus rathkii
AGAGAAAAAAGGAAAGCAATTAAAGTTGAAGCCATGAAAGAGCAAGGGAAGATAGAGGAATATGTGGAGAAAATAAAGGAAAAGTTATCGAATGAGGAAGAAATAAACATGAATTTGCAGCCAATTATTAGTGAAACCGCGGAAGAAGCGTTGAAAGTAATGTGGAATGGAGGAACGAGGAAGAAACACATTGTGTGGTGGAATGAAGATGTGGAGAAAGTACTAGGTGAAAAGAACAAGAAAAGGAGAAGGTGGTTGAGAGGAAGAACAAAACAGAGAAGAGCTGAATATGTGATAGCAAGAAACAGAGCAGAGATAGTGAAGAGGAGTTAAAAGGCTGGTGGCGGAAAGGATGGTAGAAGAATTGGGAGAGGTTGCAGAGGGATAAAAGAAGATTTTCAGAAGAAGAAGAAGAAACTTTATAGCATCAAAAATAAGGAAGGAGAGGTACTTACAGCACAGGAAGAGGTAAATGAGAGATGGACTGAATATTTTGGAGAACTCCTAAATGTAGAAGAGGGCGAGGATGAGGAATGGAGCAATAGTGTGGGAAGTAGGAAATAGAGGGGTGGAATCCGATAACGATGGCAAATGAAGAGGCCTTTGGTCAAAAATGTGGAAAGTAAAAGCGCCGGGCGAAGATGGAATTGCGAAATAGTTGATAAGCGAAGGAGAAGGAGAATTGAAAATGAAAATAGTGGAGCTTTTAATAAATGTTGGATAGAAGGTGTAGTTCCAGGTAGACGGGGAGAATAGTTGTTTTGCCCATTTATAAAGGAAAAAGGAAGTACCTGAGAGTGTGGACACTATAGGGAAATAGATTTGTTGGATCATAAAGCGAAAGTGTACGAAAGGTTTAAAGAAAAAATTAAGAGGAGTATTCGGAGAAGACCCATTCGTTGCTTTCAATATGGGTAGAGGAAGGGCAGGAGTACTTCGAACCTGCTGTTTGCTTTTAAGAAATAGTGTTGAGAAGAGTGGGGTTTAATAAAAACGCATTTATAGCCTCTTGGACTTAAGAAAGGCGTTTGACTCGGTACCCAGAGCCAGACTTTTGGAGGATGTTTAGGGAGGTGTACGGAGTGGAGGAAAGACTGAGGAGAGCCAAAAAAAAGCTTGTATAGCGTTTGTGAGTGTAAGAACTGGATGCAAACATGAGAAATGTTTGAGGTTGGGGACGGGAGTGAGACAGGGCAGTGTCCTCGTCTCCCACTCTTTATAAGCTTACTTGGATGCAGTGATCAGAAAGGTTAAAAAAGAATTTCCGAATCTGGATGATGATGATATATTGGTCTACTCCGACGATTTGGCGTATTGGAGTGGGGAGGAGGGGGTATTGAGAGGACTTATCGAAAGTTTTGCCAGGAATTTGAGTGAGGTTGGTTTAGTAGATGAACTACGGAAAAGACTGGAAAAATTTAATTGAAAAAAGGTTGGGGGGGGTTTAGAAAGAAGAGAATGAGAGAGAAGCGGAGATAATCATTGATGATGAAAGGTTGAGAAATGTGGGTCAGTTTGTGAACTTGGGTATCGTATTTACGAGCAAGGGAGGATATATAATGGAAGTGGAGGCAGGAAAGAATGGAAAATACGGAATAACAATGAGAGCATTGTATTCAATTACGAAAGATCGGGTGATGAATATAAAAGGGAAAAAGATAATATTTGATAATATACTGGTACCCACATTAACATATAGATCAGAAACATGGAGCATAACAACAAGGCAGTAAAAAAGCTATTCATATACATGAGCAAAATGTTACGAAGTCGGGTTTGTTCTTCCGTCCTTCGAGATGGTAGGCAAGCACTTTACCGCTACACTAACCCAGGAAAGTCCATAGAGAGAGATGCTTTTAAATTTAGTTAATTATTGCCCAAGCTGTCAATTTGTTATCTCTTTTGTCCCGACCTTTTCTCTGATTTTTGCCTCTTTTGAAATTACGTATATAAAGTCACCTTTTTTTCTCTTTCGTTCTAATATATATATATATATATATATATATATATATATATATATATATATATATATATATATATATATATATATATATATATATATATATATATGTATATATATATATACATCATATATATATATGTATATATATATATACAGTCGTTTCATATTTGAAGGAGAAATAATTTTCGGATAGGTGGTAGTGTCACCGTAACGGAGTTGAGGTTTTATGCCATTATACCCATCATAAGGGGGAGCTGAGCCCTTAAAATTGGATATGGCACGAGCTAGGTGGAAAATAAATAGACGACAGGCTTTAGCGAAGGATTCGGAGTCTTGGAAGAGTTCGGAATCTGAAACGGCTCATGATGTGGAGCGCGGATCCTCATCTGGAGCCGGACCCAGAGTTGAAATCTGTATACAAACGTATAATAAACCGAATAAGGTATCTTTACATATGTTTTCGAACCAGCAGAATATGAATAAATAGATTTAAAACCATCATGGGTATCTGAGAGACCCCCTTGAGGGGGTTCCTGAAGAAAAAAAGAAGAAATAAAGAAGAGTACATGGAAAGTAAAAGAGAAGGAGATAAAAGAAAGATGAAGAAGGAATAAGAGGACGGCGACTGTGGGGGCTCATGCTGTGGACCCCTGCACCGGAGCCTCAACCGGAACCAGAGTTGAAATCTACTACAATCATATAACTATCCAAGTAAGATATCTTTACCTATGTTTTCGGACTCGTAGAACTCTAATTTTGGGGTTTCATGTTCTTAAGGGTAACCTGAGAAAAAAAGAACAAAAAATAGAAAACACAGAGTGCATAACAGAGGACGATGAATGAACCTCGAAGAAGGATGATTCCATAGGAATCAGAAACGGTAAGGTTCCCACACGATGTAGGGACCAAACCCGAAATGATGTTTTACCTTTAAAATGAAATTTTAATGATGATTTCAGCTACTAATTTCATAGATATCCACTATAACATTCGTAGATTGAACTTTATGTATGAAACTCATCATATTTTTTGGCTGTCGTCGAGTGAAGATGTCTTAAATTTTGGAAGCAACAGAAGAAATTGAGAAGGGCAAGATCGGGATAGTAAAGAACGTTTAAAGACATATTGAAATATTTATAGAACGTAAAATCATTAAATGTTTGCACACTACTAATTTTCAAGACTGAAGAGCTCTTATGAAATAATTATTGGCATAATTTATTTTCGGTTTACAAAATTGGTGCAATATTTAAGAAGAATAATATAATTTATTGCTAAGCGCAAAATGTTTTGAGAAGAGGACTTTTGAGAAATAAAATTTAAACCAGAAACTTTAATGGGACGATCTACTTGAACTTTCGTCAATTGAGCTAACGGTGATGGTCTCCAATGGCAGGGGACACACAGGTTAGATTATCGTGGGTCGCACCAACTCATGTAATGGTGGTGCATGCTGTCCTGATCTTTTGTCCATGGTATAACCGTATTTGTCCGAAGTTATGTCCGAAGAATGTGCTGAAAATGTTGAAGTTGTCTGAAAAATTTTTGGTAACCAAGAAGAGAATTGAAAACTAATGAAAATGTATGATCAGTCAGATATAAAGTGCATGAATGGTTCCTCCATTGTTAATGATGCTGATAAAATAGAAGAACCTATGAAAAAAAACGAAACAGGCAGAAGAGGAAAAGGTTAAAGACACTTCTGCTAATTAGTTTGTTAACTCGTATACTTCGATGTTCATGGATGAAGAGGATAACTTTTATAAGAATAAGAAGAATAAAGGGAAGTCAAAGACAAAAGAAGTCTGAAATATCTTTAGATATTTTATTATTTATTTTATTTTTTTAATTTTCTGTCCGCGTGAGTGGTGACATTGTGTAAAAAAAATCATTAATTATGCGACCACTGTCTAGCTATATAGCATTCTCTTCTTTAACCAGCCCTGACATTGCTTTACATAAGATCTTAGCCCACACAACTTATTAATTGTAAAGGCTCTTTTTTTTATTCCTCTCTCTCTCCTTTATAAAATGACTAATAATTTGTATACTCCACGTTCTTTTCAATCAGGAACATTTATATTTTCTTTACATTCTCAAAAACTAAAACACTTATTATTTTTATTGTTAATCTCTGGTTAAAATTCTTATTTTATTTTATTGACCTTAATGTAGTAGAGCAGTAAAGCAATGGCGCAAATACCCTATCTCAACACTTTCCCATCCGGTGATGAACTACTGCTTTATTACTTTAAGTCATATTTAAACAGACGTTATGCGTAAACGTAACTTGAAAATAACTTCATTATAAAAAAATATAGTCTTTGTATGAACAGAGCAAAATTATTATAAACATTTATTTTTTTATTATTAATTTTTTATTAAAATTCTTATTTTATTAACTCTAATGTAGTAAAGCAATAGAGCAAACACCCCATTCCAGCTCCCTCCCATCCGGCTATGTGCTACTGCTTTATTGCTTTAAGTAATTTTTAAACATACATTATAAATAAACTTAGATTGAAAATAACTTCATATATAAAAGAATGTTCACTATATGAACATTGCGTAAAATTATTATAAAAATGTTATATTTTTGCAATTTTTTTCCATTCTTTCTCACGTTTATAACATAAAATATCCATTAATCAATAGATGAATAAATCAAACTCTAATCAAACAATCAAACACACACTCCACCCTCTCCTTCTCACCCGTGATCCATTGATTAAGCGATGAAAGTTATATTTAAACTTTATTATGCGTATAACATAGCATAAAAATATAGTATTTGTAGGAACATTACATAAATTATTAAAAATTTATCTTTTAGTTTTTACTAATTTTTGTTATGTTTATAACGCAAAATATCAATTAATCAATAGATCAATAAATCAGACTCTATTCAACACCCACCCACCACCACCACCTTATCCTTCTCATCCGTGATCCATTGATTATGCAATTAAAGCCATATTTGATCAAACATTGTGTATAAACTTTACGTGAAAATACCTTCATTGAATAAATTATAGCATATAGAACATTGGATTATCAAGAAAATATATATATAAAAAAACAATTTTTCATTTTAAAACATTTACAACATGAATGCTGACACGATATATAAATAATTATATTGAAAATTATATTTCGTTTAAATTTTATATATATATATATATATATATATTATAAAATAATATACGTATATATATATATAGTATGTATATATATATATATATATATATAACTATATATTATATATTTATTATGATAATATATATATAGTATATATTAACTTAAATGTAATGGGAAGAGTCTATATAAAATTAATAGGCATAGAAAATATATAAAAAATATAGAATATATATATATTATATATTAATTATATATATATATATATATATATATATATATATATATATATATATATATATATATATATATATATAATATATATATATATATATATATATATATTCATATTATATCGGGTGTATATATATATGTATATATAGTATTAATAATTACTTTTTTAGTATATATATATAATATGATAGTATAATATATATATATTATATATATAGGTATATATATATACTATATATATATATATATATATATATTATATATATATGATAAATATATATATATATTATAGATATATAGGTATAGTACTTTATTATATATATTATATATATATTAATATATATATATATATATATTGTATATATATTCCAACGTCTTTCTGGTTGGATTTAAATGATAAATATTTTCCCTTCTAATATTATTTTCGTAACATCAAGCACAGGAACCTAAATTGACATAAAAAGAAATGATTACAATATAATGAAAAATATACAGAGTATATATTAAGATTTTAAAACCACCCATACATATGCACATTTATCTACCATCACTTGTACCTACGTAAATACTAGTATCTTCTTAGGTTTATATGAGAGAGAGAGAGAGAGAGAGAGAGAGAGAGAGAGAGAAGAGAGAGAGGAGAGAGAGAGAGAGAGAGAGAATGAGAGATGAGACCACACGGCAATCAGGTGTTGTTGGAGGACACTCGGGTTAATTTCTCTCACAACTCAATAGTACAATGACAAAGAATATAAAAAAAATACTATATACCACTAGCTCCTGTTAGAAAATTTTAGCGTTTTTAATTAAAGAATAGTTAATAAACTGAAATATTAAAATAACGTATAGAATTATACCTATAAAAAATAATATTAATACAATTAAAATTTGGTAATAAGTAATCATAAAAATAAAATTGGCTCCCCAAAAAATTAAGGAAAAAAATTGAAATGTTGCATCCAGATAATAATAATAATAATAATAATAATAATAATAATAATAATAATAATAATAATAATAATAAATAATAATATAATATTAATATAATAATAATAATTAATAATAATTAATAAATAATAAAATAATAATAATAATTAAAATAATAATAACAATAATAATAATAATAACGAACACGTGTTCAGACCTAACGTATCAGCACTGAGTCACAAAGTACAACATTGAAAAATCCTTATAACTAATAATAATAATAATAATAATAATAATAATAATAATAATAATAATAATAATAATAATAATAATAATAATAATAATAATAATAATAATAATAATAATAATAATAATAATAATAATAATAATAATAATAATAATAATATTATCGTAACAATAAAATAGTAGAAATAAAAAAAAAAAAAATAACAATAAAATAGTAGAAATAAAAAAAAAAAAAATTATGATGGCCATCTCAATTTTCGTCCTGTTTAAAAGCTTTCGTGACTGATGATATGGATGTGAGAAGAGTGTGGAGGAAGCACTTTTAAATACTCATAACATTGTCATTGATAAAGAGGTGATAATGAATGTGAGTGTGTTTGTTGACGCAAGAAGAAGTTGCTATTTTGGGGTTGGGGTAATTAGCAGGCAGGATGGTAATAGGTAGAGTGAGAAAGTTGAAAAATGGAAATTCAGCAGGTATAGATGGAATTACTGATGAAATGATCTGGAATGAAGGTGGGATTGTAATTAACTGGACATGGAATTTGTGTAACAAAGCGTTTGAGGAGGATGTAGTTCCGAAGGACTGGAGAAGAGCAGGTAGGTAAGAGTAATACAAGAAACTGCAAAAACTATAGTGAAATTGTTTTTTGAGTCTCTGTTGGGAAGATATACATGTGTTGGTATTTTAGTCGAAAGAGTGCGTCGATTGACTGCGGTGCTGATTGGTGAAGAGCAAGGTGCATTTAAAAGTGGTAGAGAACGTGTTGATCAAACATTTAAATTGAAACAAATGAGAGGGGAAATGAGAGAGGTTAAGAGCAAACTGTATTTAGGCTCTATGGACTTGCAACAGGCGTATGAGAGGATTGATAGGGAAGCTCTGTCGCAGGTGTTAGTGATATATGGTGGTGGTGGTAGACTTTTGAATGGAATGAAAAGTATGTATGTTGAGTGAAGCGTGTGTAAGAATAAATGGGGTGGAGAGTAAATGGTTTAGTATTAATAGTTGAGTGAGGCAGGAATGTGTTATGACTCAATGGCTATTTAATTTATAAATGGATGGGGTGATGAAAGAATTACAGGTAGGGGTGGCAGAAGAGGTTGTTAGACTGATACAAAATGGAAGAGAGTGGATGGTGCCCCGCTTTCTGTACACAGATGATTTGGTATTTGTGTGGCGAATCTGAAGAAAGTTTGAGAGCATTGATAGAGAGTTTGGCAGGGTGTGTAAAAGGAGGGGTTGAAAAATGTTAAATGAGAGTAGTTAGTACAACGATTGTGATGCTGGTATGTAAAGAGAATTCGCAGTGTGAAATCATGCTTGGTGAAAGGCAACTGAAACAAATATTAAATATTAGGCAATATGCTGGATGGAAAGGAAACAAATGATGCTGAGCGTAGTAGGAAAGCTAGGAGTGATGTTAAGATGGCCGGTGCAATTAAATCTTTTGTGAATGCAAGGGAACTGAGGGCATGTTACTACCTGCGTTAATGTATAGTAGCGAAACTTTGGTGTGGAATAAGAGGTAAAGATCTTAGGTGCAGTCTGTTGAGATGGATAATCTTAGACCCGTGTTATGTGTGAGGAAAATTAATAAAATGAGGAATGAGCATGTTACGGAGCTGTATCTTGTGAAGAAAGACATGAATGGTAAAACGATTGAAAATGTATTAAGATGGTTTTGTCATATGGTAGTTGGTTGCTTAAGCGGGTGTATAGAGATGAGTATGTTGGAAATCAACCGGCTGAGAGACCAAAAAAGGGATAATGGGTCAGGTGTACCAGGTAATAGAGTGTTTGAAGGAAAGGAATGAGAATTTAGCACAAGCGAAAGCATTGGTGTATAATACGAGTAAATCACGTGGTTTTGTCAAAGGGAATGGTGGTGGGTCTGGTGCAGGGGATGAACCCTGACATTGACCAGATACCAGAATGGGTGGGTGGCTGTCACGGTTTTGTAAAGCCTCAGAGTGACGGTCTCGTACTTAAGGGTATGAGAGGAATTTCTTCTTCGACTCAGAATTTTATATCCGGTGAATGTTAGCTCATCCAAACACAGTTCTGGGGAACCAAGGGACAGACTGAGCTATATATATATATATATATATATATATATATATATAATATAATATATGACTATATATAATACTATATTATCATATATTATTATTATATTTTCAAATTTATTATAATTATCACATCTATTATTTTTCCTATAGTATTATATATTATATATACTATACTCTATATATATTATACTATATACTCCTCTCACTCTCATATATATATATATATCTTTATATATATATATATTATATATTGTTATATGAGGTATTGTAATATATAGGTATATATATAAATATATATATATTATACTATTATATATTATTATATAGTTATATTAAATATAATAAATATAGATGATAAGTAATATTATAATAAGTTTGACTATTATCCTTTGCCTAGAAATATAATTTATATTTAATTAGTATAGTAGTATATAGTATTTAAAATGCCAAAAAGTATAACTAATATAATATGAGATATATATAGTGATATATATATTAATATATATATTGTATATATAGTTAATATATATAATATATAATATATAATATAATATAATAATATAATAATTATAAATATATATAATAATATATATATAATATATATATATAATAAAAAATATATATATATAATAATTAAATATAAATAATAAATATAAGTATAATTATAGTATTACTAATAATAATATTTATTTATATACTATATATACCATCACTAATATATATTATATTATTATTAAGTTAACTATATTCATTATAATATAATAATATTTTCACTCATATAATATTTCTGTCGTAAATATTTAATAATTACTATTATTAGCTATTAATTTTACTAATGTTTCTGCTGTTATTATTATAGTATGAGATATATATAGGATATATTAATATTATATATATATTATAAATATATATAAATACTACTACTAGTATATATTAGTTATAAAAAAAAAATAGTTTCTTATATATATATATTAATAAATAATATATAATACAGCAATTTATAAATTTTAATATAGTTTTATATAGTATATTAGTTATGATATATATATATATATAAGTATATACATTTTCCTATACTAAATATTTTATACTTACTTATTACTTAATAGAACTATTAGGAAGAATTCTAGGCGTAATCTAAAAAACTTGAATTTTTTTCTTTAACATGCATATTGTTCAACATCTCCATGATTATGTGAAATGAAAATTATCTGGTGTTATTCATTATCTGTTGCACAACATTGTTCCTCAATAAGTACAATTATACAATCACGATGGTGCACAACCCACACTCGGTATACTCTCTCTGCAAATGTTTAAGTCTCATTTCTTGTATATAGAAATTGGTTATGCTATCTTTTCGGCCATTTCACGTATAGTATTTCTCCTTTTACATATCACGTTAGAAATTTCACGTGTAAATAACTTAGAAAAGAAGGAAAACTTTCCTCACAAAGGCAGCTCTACACCACCTCAATACTTCCACCATAGAACTGAAGTTAACTTCGGTATATACACACCGAATTTAGAGAGACCTATAAATAAGATATATATATATATATACGCATCCTATTTTGAACTCTATGAGTTATAGGTATATCACATACTAAATAGTCATACTAGTTTTCACATATAATACATATATATATATATATATTAATATATAATATAATATATATATATATATATAGTATATATATATATATATATATATATATAGGCCAGCATTTTTTCCATTTTGTCCGTCATATGTATTCTTAAAAAAACTAATTAATTGCTACAGTAAAACGGAATACATTGCTGGAATGCTGTCTAATGCTGGTCCTGGAAATGCTAAAAAAAAAAAAAATATTTTAAATAAATTATACAAGAAAAAAAAAATATTTATAGGTAAAGGTGAATATTAACTCCCATACAAAGATTAAACAATATTGAGGGAAAGCATCTATGAATTCCCGGTAAAATTTCACATAAGAAAAATGTAAAAATAATAATTAATAATAAAAAAAATTATTGTTAATAATTATAGTAATATGATTTAGAAGGCCTATTTAGAGACCTTTATTGGTTTCTCGATAAAAATAAATAGACTTTCTAGTCGAGCACCGGGATTTTGGTACGTAAATATATAAAAATTACTTCAAAATTGGAATTTTAATAGAATATAGGCTAACTAAGCACCACACCCGCACCGGCTCCTGAACTAGCACCGGACCATTACTCCGCATCATGAGTATTCTCAGTTTCTGCCCGCACCGCAACCAAAATTTGACGCCACCACGCACCGTCACCGCACCGGATATATATACATATTATATATTATATATTTATCATATATTTGAATTTAGTATATAAAAAAAATATATTTTTTATTATATATATATATATTATATATATAATAGTATATATATATATTAATACTCTATAAGTTATATATAATATATACTTATATATATACAGGCCGAATCAAAACCTCTGCGACAAACTCGGAGAGCTGATAGACCAAACGATAAGGAACATTTATATGGTTAAATTAAACCTATTGGTATGACTCTTCGTTTCAAAGTTACGGTGGACGCAATTTGAATGTACAACTGTTATGTTGGTTGACGCGCGCTATGTAGGTTTACCGACGATTGTAAGGGTTACTCAATTTTAATGTGTTTGTGCGTGCGTACATGTCGTGGACAGCATTAACGCTCACTTCGGAAACTACGTAAATAAGACGGTTTATAATACTCCACTTTACCTTTGTCCGGAATTCATCGTTAATTCAGTACAGTGTAGGCATCTAGGCATCGATTACGAATGGGTCACTACACTCTTCCAGATTAACCTACAGTAGATTGTATGTTACGGTGCGAGCGAAACGGAAACACATAGAGGACGGAAGATTGCGCACCTCATTGTATGTGATTCATGAGGTGTATTCTCGGTATTCCAACACAAGAAATCACCACACACCACACAGATTGGTATTTCCCTTCGGCCCTTCATCAGTCTGGTTCTTCTCCTTCGTTGGTACTATTAGGAACCCTCGTCCCCGGTGCATTGGTGGTAAACCGCGTAACTACGAGGATTCCTAGTTTGAAGAAAGGGCTTGAGAGAGTTCGCCAACTCGATATACTGTACTTAAGCACGATCGCTGCCTTATTGCCCATGCCATGCGGTTCAAAATCAGTCGTCTGTGTTCGGGTCTTTGCAAGCACAGAAGCAAAAATTCCTCCATGCACTACCTATCCTACAGAAAGTACAAGGACGTGGCCAAACGACTTCGCACCCGTGTGCTTAGTGATAAACTTAAGCCTCTCAGTAAGGTGGTTTGCATGCAACGGTTATAGCAGTCCGATAATTCACTTTCCTTAATATCTCTTTGAGCACATGTCGTGTGAGAAGTTTTATCCGATGTAAGTCGTTCGCGTGTTTGCTCACACGTTGATGGGCACATTAATCCTGATACAGCAGAAACAGCCGACATTAATGGGACGAGGACAATCCGCGCACGCAATGTTCATCAGAGTTCACCAGGCGAAATTTACCGTAAACATCTGGGGTGGAATTCTCGGATTATCTGCTGGGACCTGTCATCATTCTTACACCGTTTGAGGATGGGACCTGTCGTACCTTGCAAACTAATCCAGAACATCGCTTCAGCAAGTGTGCAATGGAACGACATACCTCCGTGTGTTCGTACCCTTCAAGAGGATCCATGTGAGTTCCAACATGATGGCGCTTCATCAAGTCGCCACCTTCTCAGTCCCATCAAGTACCTTGTCGGCGCAATCTCTGAAAACAGAGTCTACACTGTACAATTATGTAGATAGGGAGAGGGGGAACCTGTTTGCGTGGCCTGCCAAGATCGCACCGACCTTCGCGCCCCTAGATTTATTTTGTTTGGGGACATGTGAAAGAAATTGTGATTGAGCATTAACTTCCCAGGTCACACAAACTGAAGAGGAACTGATTTCAGGCGAAATATTCACTGCGTTTGATCCATGACTCTAGTGACACAGTTGGAGGGCGTTTGTCGATGTCCCAGGGTATGTAGGTGCGGGGTCACCTGGCACTCTCGAATGGCACGGCGGAATAACCTTGAAGTGTTTTTGTAACGAATGTTAATTTCAGTGGTGAGCAGGGCAGATCACTTTGAACACCTCCTGTAATTTTCCCCAATAAAATGATTTTTCATAGACATAATGCATAACACATTTGTTTGCTTTGTGACAACCTTTCGGCGTGTCTAAAGACTCATCATAACTGTTGAGTTTTAGACCAAACTATCCTTATTGTACTCTATACAACCCTCGGGGATGTACACAGATGTACGCACGCACACACTACATACATAACATTAGAATGGCCAAATACCCAACACATAATCTCTTAACCGGTTACGAAGAACGACGCGAGTTGTCACAAACACACCAAGTGCCGTGTTATTAACCTCGTTTATCAATCATCCCGTAAACTCTTTGATAACAGACGTGGAACCTTTGCTGTAAACAACATAGGTCTTTTATATTATTATTATCAATAAGATGTTCCGTTTCGTATTTGAACGTCTTGATCAGCCCTTTCCGAAGGTGTGTGAGGATTACTTAGGACAGAGTTTTTGAATTAATCCACTACCCTAAATATATATTATTAGAATATAAAATTATATATAATTATATAGATTTTTATTATATATATAGTAATATATGTTTATATATATATAATATATATATATATAGGTGTGTATGATTAATATACTATAAAAAAAAGTGTAATTATATTGAAATAATAATATTAAATAATATATAATTATTATTTTATAATACTTACGTGGTATATAATGAAAATAAGAAATATGAGCCATGAATTAAAATTATTAATATAATAACTTATTTGAAGCTGATATGATTTATTATGAAAAAAAAGATTGATATTAATTCAATTAAGTGAGTATATTAGTGAGATAATAATAATAATACGTATTTAAAATATATTTTATATTTACTAATAGAAATAAAATAATACATATGTTTTCCTCTGAAATTACTTATATATATATTATTATTCAAATTAAATAAATAATATTGATAATTATTAATAAATATATATATAATAATAAATTATTATAATAATAGAGTAATATATACTATTAAGTATATGCTAAAATTTGAGAGTATATTTTCATATATTATTTATTCATAAATATTAAAGGGATTAATACTTTGAAAATATAAATAATATATATATTCTCATATAATTAATATTTATGTATTTTAATTGAAATAGATTTTAGAACTACCCTTTCTTCGTTATATTATTTAATCAAATTGTTTTTGGTGAAAAA
>JABUQX010043046.1:0-15000 GCA_015478945.1 Trachelipus rathkii
AAATTAGCCATCAATGGGATCAACCAGCGGGGCGTAGCTGCCCTTCATGACGTCGTCACCCTTCAAGTCCAAACGAAAGACGGCGTCGTCCCCATCTCGGCCATTGTGGTGGAACACCTGCCCTCGGATCTGCAGATCCCTGGGCTAGTCAAGACCACCCGAATGCTTCGCAGACAACATGTACACCTTGCTCATCCCTACCCGGACAGCGATGTGATCGATCAAATCCAGCTCCTGATCGGCGTGGATCACTTGAATAAATTCCTGAAGTCGTGTGAGTCCCGCTTCGGCGTTGACCTCATGAAAACCAATGTGGGCAACATGATATGGGGACCTCTACCCTTTTCTTCGAAGAACACTACCTCGCAAGTTACAGTAGTGTCCGCACTTAGAGCAGAAGTTCGGTTCACCAACGATTGGAGACCGGATCTCACTTGTAATCAGACGGAACAGCACTCTCTTTCCCTCCAGTTGGAAAAGGGTGTGAAGAGAGCGCCCCGGGGTCCAGACCCTTCGCTCCTCCGTTCTGAGGATCCCTCTCCGACCGCTGGATCACACCCTGGAGCTTCCCTCTCGTTGGAAGACGTGCAGGGTCCATGTGAGACAGCGGATACGGGGTTTCGAACTATAGGTTGCTCTACCAACGTAGCCTTGGGCCACTCCCCCCTCCAGAGGGCGGATGGAACCAACCCGGGGCCACCGGAGGACAGCGAATCATGACAACACCCCGAGCGCCCTCCGACCGTTGAACCTCCATCCTCCCTCCCGTTGGAGGATGGAATGTTGATGACGCCCGGGGATTTTAAGCGCTCGTGCTCCTCTACGATCCTAGGCCCCCTCCCGACGGAGGAGGCGGGCCACCCCACGCCAGATCTGGATCGACTTTGGTCACTGTCCCAAATTGGTATTATGCCAAACGAACAGTTCACGGCGGCCGAGAAAACCACGCTGGAGGCCTTCGAAGAAAACTTGTCATTCGAAAACGGCCGATACGTGGTGTCGCTACCCTGGCGTGACAACCACCCCTCTCTTCCTGACAATTACGCCTTGGCTAAGAGGCGTCTGTATAGCATCCTTAAAAGGTTGAGAGGGGACGCTGAGTTGATGGGAAGTTATGCTGATGTTATCAAGGATCAACTGGAGAGGGGCTTCATTGAAGAGGTAACCCCTATCACTCCGATCCACCCCAGCGCCAAGCTGCACTATTTACCCCACCATGGGGTCCGGAAGTCCTCGTCCACAACAGCACTGAGACTAGTGTTTGATTGTTCTTCTAACAATCCTAGTCTTAATCAGTGCTTACACAGTGGACCTTCCCTCATCACTGATTTGACCAAGATCCTTCTGAAAATTCGGCTGAGACGATACGCTACATCCTCGGACATAGAGAAGGCCTTTTTAGCCATACGTCTCAGGTTGGAAGATAGGGATTCCACGCGTTTTTTGTGGGTGAAAGATCCTTCCGACCCCAGAAGCCCTTTGGTCACCTATCGGTTCACTTCCGTCTTATTCGGAGCCACCTGCAGTCCATTTTTGCTGGCTGCCTGCATTCAGCACCACGTCCGAAACTCAGACACCGACTACGAGGACGTGATTTTGAATCAAATCTACGTGGACAATCTGTTCGGTACCTTTGACACCGAAGCGAAGGTGGAAGGTTCTTTCTTCAGTCCCGGTCCCTCTTCGAAAAGGCCGGCCTCAACTTACGAGAATGGGTGTCCAATTGTCAAGAAGCGAACGTAAAGTTTCGAGAGAACAAGGCGGCCACCGAAGACACTACGATTAAGGTTTTGGGTATGGAGTGGGATACGAACGAGGACACCATCTCCTACCCCCTCAAAGTTGTCGCCCCGGAAGCGGCTACCAAGAGATTTATTTTTCATAACCTTGCTTCGATATCCTAACCCCTCGGCATCTTGTCCCCAGTGGCTGTTCGAGGTAAGATTCTCCTACAAAAACTGTGGAAGGAGAAACTGAGTTGGGACAAACCTATTTCCAACGAGCACCGCAAGGAATGGGTTTCAATTGCCGAACATTTACAACGCTGTTTGCAGTTAACAATACCTAGGCAGCTAATTTTTGCTCGAAAGGTGGAACTACATGCCTTTTCAGACGCATCGGGCGCAGCCTATGCCACTGCCGTGTACGCTGTATCAATGGGAGAGCACGTTCCCATAGCCAGTCTCCTTATGGCAAAGGTGAAAGTTGCACCCATGAAAGAACTCACGATCCCGCGTTTGGAACTAATGGGAGCTCTACTCTCCTCCCGAATCATTAAATTTGTTATCGACGCCTACAAGGATTTTGTAGAGTTTGTTAGGATTTTTCTTTGTTTCCGTGTAGGTCGTTGCTCGTAGGTGTGCTATATTCTCCACTCAAGCCGCTCCCCCTCTATGCAACCTTCATAACACTCAGTAACATATGTACCAATAGAAATCCGTACGAAACGAGCTGACTTACGGTTATATAACTGCCAAAAATTATGGCAAGAATCATTCGTTCATTTTCATCGAATAAACTCCAAGTAGGATCGTGCTGCACCTGCTACGTCCACAGGAAAAGACAACCCCGCCGGACGCGGCGGTGTCTAGGGGCGTGGAGTGTAATAAGTAGCGTATTTCCACGACTACCGCATATGAAGAAAGCCCCCCTTGGCATTACAAACTCCAAATGGTGAACCCGTCGTGGACGAATCACGCCCCTTCCTCTGTGAAGGGGCTACGGGGGAACGCGGACCGGTGTAGGGATCGGGTCCCCTATAGGCACTTACACCACCGCGGGCGGTACCGAAAGCGGCGCCCATTATCGATTCAGAGCGGTTACTCCTCTCTCAACAGATCAGTACGGATCACCGCCCTGGGTTCACAGGTTCTGAGAACCTGAGGAAATTCCAGGGCAGCAAGCTCCCTATGACCTCTTCGCGTCTCGTCGGCGCCGAATGCATGCGAAGCGACATACTTAGAAGAGAGAAATAACGCGGAACTCTACTGGATCCGGAGGCTCCAGAAGGAACACTACCTACCCGAAATTACGTGCCTCCAAGACTCCTTACCTTTAACAAATCTGGTGAAACAACTGAGCTTAACGCTAGTAGATGGAGTACTCAGATGCGACAGGAGATTGAGCAATGCGCTGATACCTTTCGACGCAAAGTTCCCTATGCTGTTGCCATCGGACTCGCATCTCACCCGGCTCATCATATGGCAACTTCACCAAACGAACCACCACGTTGGTATTTCAGAACTCGTGTCAATTGTCCGTCAGCGGTTTTACTTCGCTCGGATGAGGACAACGGTGAAGAAAGTGATACGCCCGTGTGGTCTTTGCAAACGTTTACAAGCTGCACATTTTCGTTCGGCGCCACTAGCTGCCCTGCCTCGTTCCCGAGTGGTAGAAAGTAGACCGTTTACGGTGATCGGAGTGGACCTCACTGGTTATTTCAACGTCAAAATTCCCAGGAACGACGTGACTAAGAGCTATGTGGTTTTGTTCACTTGCGCGGTGACTAGAGCGATACATTTAGAACTAGTCTTCGACAACAGCACCGAGTCATTTTTGAGAGCATTACGTCGGTTTATCGGAAGACGAGGAGCACCCTCCATAATATACTCTGATAACGCAACGTATTTCCAAGCAGCATCCCAGCACCTAAGGGACTTATGGGAACTACCCTCCGTGAAGGACTTCCTAACCCAGCATTCCATCACCTGGAGATTCAATCCCGCTAGAAGCAGCCATTACGGCGGATTCTTCGAACGTTTAATAGGTCTGACCAAAACCCATCTTCGGAAGACCCTCAAGACCTCTCTAGTTAGCTATGAAGAGTTCAATACGGTGCTTGCGGAGGTGGAATCGGTGGTCAACTGCCGACCCCTCACCTACGTGGGCGACGAGCTCCACTGCGAGGAGCCCCTCACTCCTTCCCACTTGTTGATGGGGTACAAGCTAAATACCCTTCCAGTCCCGGAAGAATTACTTGAACATGATGCCACCTACAGGGACCCGGTGAAGGTCAACAAGAGGTACAAGTATTTACTCTCCCTCATAGCTAAGTTTCAGTCTGCTTGGAGCAAAGACTATCTGCTCAGCCTGAAACAATCTTGGAATGTCTCCAACCGCCCTGACGTTAAGGTCGGAGACGTAGTTTTAATTGAGGACGATGGTCCTCGTCTAAAGTGGAAACTGGGCATCATCAAAACCCTTTACACTTCCCCCGATGGGCACACCCGCTCGGTGTTGCTCAGCACGAGTAGGGGTGAAATAACAAGGGCTGTTATCCACTTGTACCCTCTGGAGATACACTCCAACCTGTTCGATCCCTCAGCTCCCTCCAACCGAAGTTCCTCAAACATCGGCCGCTCCTCCGGAAAGGCCCCTGCGACGAGCGCATGCGCTGGCTAAGCAGAGGATAAGGGCTATTCTTTCCGACGAAGAATAGCTCTCTGCATATCAACCCCCCCTCTCCTTAAGTTCCCTTTGACCTCGTCCGGGTTTGCCTTCCTTGCCTACGGAGACGGTGGGTAAGGTGCCGGGCTAGGGGTCCCCGTGGGGGGGAATTTAATGTTCCCACAGAAAATCCGTTGGAACCAAATGACCTAACTATGAATCCAATTGTCATTCTGTTTTGGCAAACATTAGCAGATGTCGTTCCTAAGAAACAGTTTCTAACGGATTTTTGGCCCTATGCGGTTGAAACTCTCCTCTTTTGTAAATGACTTGTCAAGTAAATGGCGAATTCGATCTTTCTTAACAGTCTGGAAAGGAAATGCTGTCCCCTTTTTGTCGGTTCCACAGACGAGACAGACACGGGAACCAACGGTTCGAAGTCTGTGAACAGACAATAAACAGACCATAAACAGACAAACTGAAGTTTGTTTTAAAGTCGGTTCGGCGATGGATTCATTTGAAGAGGCCCGAAAAACAGGAACTTGTGGTTTGGGCCGAAGCAAAACGAATGGGGCTGTCAAGTAACGAGAAAGTTCAATTTAGTAAGGACTGTCGCAACCACAAGACAGAAAAAGGGAGTGGGCATTTTTGTGAAATTAACTTTTTTCCAATTGGCCCTGAAGCAGTCTGAGACACACCCCGGAAAAGGGGTCCCCTCCAATGAACAAGACTTAAGAGGCCCTGAAGGAGGAGCACCACGTCAGGGTAACGACACATTTTTGATTCTAAAGTCAGTCGTTACTAGACAGTCTGAGTGACGGATGTAAAATCCTTTTAACGTTCTGTGTTTTTCATTCGTAGAACATTTTGTATTATGTAAATAATTGACAGTTATTCTGACTTCGTGAACAGGGTGCTTAGCTGTTTAACTTCCGTGTTTCGATTCGCAGATTATTTCTTTTTGACTATGTAAATATTAGTGCTCATACGATTGTGTTTCAACGGGAATTTTCGATTCCTAACATAGAACGACAATCGAGAATTCTATAGCATTCTTTTTCCGTGTAAATAAAGGCGAATTTAAATTCACTAACATGTGATTCGGTGTACAGTCATTCGAATTGATAAGTGTGAATTCGCTATTCTCCGTGTCTCGCTTTCGAAAATGTTGTTTAAATTGTATATATCTAGTTCAAATTTAACGTAATTCCCATTTGCTTTGAATTTGTATATGAAACGTCAATACCAATAAATGAATCAATCTACGGAGTTCGCCTTGCGAATTTCAACTGAATGATTATGAGAACTTCTTTACTCTAAGAGACGAGGTCGCAGGTTTGAGGTTCTTTTTTGTATCAAGAAGTCATTGGTGAGTGTTGAGTTCTTTCTTTTACTCTTAAGATGTTACTTCTATCTGAACCAATCGAACCGAGAGTTGCTATAGTCCTGGAGAAGTTTCTTATACAAGCAACTTAATTTGCAACGAGACGATAGTTTTTGCAAAACTGTTGATCACCTCCGTTGCATCCGACGTTTTTTCTTATTATATGCAAACTCTCCCCCCAGAACGAATACTTAGGTATCGTGCTCACGTGCGGTTAGGTTACATTGTAATTTTAAGAATGAGGATGGGTGTATGCGTGCAATTGAGATTCGGCCAACTCTCCCCTAATTAGGAACAGGGAGCCAGATCTAACCACAACCAATTAGACTTAGAGCCAACAACCTCTCTTACTATCATACTCGAGCATGTTTGGTTACTAACATTTTGTTAATTGGACACACTTACACATTAATAATCTTCTTTCTCGCTTCCTTCCCTCTTGTTTTTTCAATCTGAGCATGACCTCTCTGACTATTTTATATCTGTAACAAGGGCTCTGATACACATATCAGGTGTGGGCAGAGATTTTTGCCTGCAATCTCTGCCTGTGGCAAGGTGGTCATCTTCCCCATCTCGGGGAATCTTTCATGACCTTTCAGGTCATCTCAAACTACTCTTCTCTTTCCAATAGGGTGTAAGATACGTGAATGACCGATAACTCCCCAATCATTCATGTCTCCATTACATATATATATCCATATTTACTGATGTTACACATCACAATACGTATCCTTTATTCAATTGGCCAAAATTCACTTCCATCCCTTTAATTATCAAAACAAAAAGAAGGGTTGGTATGTGGAATTTGGGAGTCCAATTTCCGTGGGATTAACTGCATTAATTTCAAGTTGCAATCAAAGAACTATCGAAGGAAAGTCCCAAGGAAATTAGGACATTGTGGTCCTTCGGCGAAACGGAATCTGAAGCAATATATCTTTGCAATTGCAATCAATATTGCCAAGACTTCCAAAAGAACCTGTGTGCGAAAAAACTCCCCAAAACACATATATGAAATCCCTCATGAGACTTACCGGACTGCAGCCTCCTAAATATACCTATTCGGACCTGTTTGGATTCAAAGCCGACGTTTCCTGCTTCACAGAGTCTCTGAAGACAAAGGAGATGGTGGGTGATTGCAAGAGCTGCTCCATCATCTTAGGAACCTTGCTTTCCGTCAAATTACCCGCCGAGGTTAAAGAAAGAATTCCGTGGTCTGAAGCGAGAAAAAACTGGACCCTCGACTCAGTAATGAACCTGGTCAATCAGGCCCTTGGTTTCCTGGAAGCGACAAAACCTAGCACGACCAAAACGAAGCCCAACCAGGACGCGCCAAGGAAGGATGAATCTTCGAGAGGTTGGACAGATAAACGAACGAATGGCTCCAACAGACAGAAAGCCTCCACCATATTGACTACTACCGGGACCAAACAAGCAGTCCCGAGAAACCAGACCTCAACGAAACAGGAACGGAACTCAACAAAATCGGACAGTCGAAGCTGTAGATTTTGCAAGGGACCTCACTTTCCTTCGGAGTGTCAGATGATTCCGACTCCAGAGTTGAGGAGGGCGGTGGTTGTAGCCAAAGGTTGGTGCGAGAAATGTCTGGCAGAAAACCATGCCACTGGAGATTGCCGGAATACTAAAGCTTGCTTCCGTTGTAAAGCACCAGACCATCACGTCGTGTTCTGTCCCCAGCCAACCAATCGAAATGAGGATCGCCCCCGACAGCAGCCCGACTCATCGACAGCAACACCAGGAGAAACCGCTTCGAGCCATCTGACGACACTTTACTCGGGTGGTCAAGGAGTGGCCCTCCCGTTGGCCGATTTGGCTGTCTACAAGGGAGCTGGCACCCTCACGGTGAGAACCTTATTCGACCAATGCTCCCAGAAATCCTTAGTAGCGAGATCCGTAGTTCAAAAATTGCAATGTATACCTCACACTCAGGTGGAGATCGCCATCAACGGGATCAACCGTCAGGGAACCCCGACCTTACACGACGTCGTCACCCTGAAGGCTAGAACGAAGGATGGAACAATTCCCATCACAGCTATTGTGGTGGATAACCTGCCTTCCGACATTAGGATTCCTGGCTTAGTTGACACCACTAAGATGTTACGAAGACACCGCGTTCACTTAGCGAACCCTTACCCGGACAGTGACACGGTTGTCGGAGTCGAATTACTCATTGGAGCAGACATGCTGGGGAAATTTATAAGGTCATACGAATCCCGTCTTGGCGTTAACCTCATGAAGACCAACGTGGGCGACATTATCTGGGGACCGTTACCCTTTTCCTCCGGAAACTCCGCCGCACAGGTATCGGTCGTGTCCACCTTTAGGGCAGAGATTCATTTCGCCAACGAGTTGAGGCCTGATCTCCCCTCTTGACACCAGGAGCGCCTTTCTGCTTCCTTCCAATCGGAAGATAGGGTGATGGAGGTGCCCGAAGACTCTGAATCCTCATTACCTGACACCGAAAGATCTCCGACTAACGAGACAAGTCGTCCGGCCTCCCTCCAGTTGGAGGACGGAGCGATTACGGCAGCGCCCGAGTGTTCCGAGTCATCTCAACTTCACCTCGAGCCCTCCTCGACTGACGGCCTACACCGCCTTTCCTCCCTCCAGTTGGGGGATGGCGCGATGGTGGAGGCGTCCGAGGCATCTAAACCGGTAACTCAATCTGAATGTTACTTGACCAAGGTAACGCACCGCTCATCCTCCCTCCAGTTGGAGGACGGTGCGAAGACGGAGCCGCCCGAAGACTCTGAATCATCTATGCTTCCCATCGCGCGCTATTCGATTGAAGACACTCCCCGCCCGTCCTCCCTTCAGTTGGAAGATGGAGCTATGATGGGTGTGTCCGAAGTATCTGAGCAACCACACTCCCTTTCGAATCCTAGTCCCTTCCAGTCGGGGGGGACATCTATGCTTCCCATCGCGCGCTATTCGATTGAAGACACTCCCCGCCCGTCCTCCCTTCAGTTGGAAGATGGAGCTATGATGGGTGTGTCCGAAGTATCTGAGCAACCACACTCCCTTTCGAATCCTAGTCCCTTCCAGTCGGGGGGGACAGGAATCCCCACGCAAGATTTGGATCGACTTTGGTCCTTGTCCCAAATTGGCATCATGCCGGACGAACAATTCACCGAGGCAGAGAAAACGACACTAGAGGCCTTCGAAGAGAATTTATCATTCGAAAATGGTCGATACGTGGTATCACTGCCCTGGCGTGCCAGCCACCCCTCTCTTCCCGACAACTACGCTCTAGCCAAGAGACGTTTATATAGCGTTCTCAAGAGATTAAGAGGGGACCCCAAGCTAATGGAAAGTTACTCAGATGTTATAAAGGATCAACTGGAGAGGGGTTTCATTGAAGAGGTGACCCCTATTACTCCGATCCACCCTAAAGCCAAGTTGCACTATTTGCCTCATCATGGGGTCAGGAAGTCCTCATCCACCACGGCACTGAGACTAGTGTTCGATTGTTCTTCTAACAATCCTAGTCTTAATCAGTGCCTACACAGTGGACCTTCCCTCATCACCGACTTGACTAAGATCCTTCTGAAACTTCGGCTAAGACAGTATGCTACGTCGGCCGACATAGAGAAGGCATTTCTGGGGATACGTCTCAGGTTGGAGGACAGAGACTCTACACGCTTCCTGTGGTTGAAAGACCCTTCTGACCCCAGGAGCCCCCTAGTCACTTATCGGTTCACTTCGGTCTTGTTTGGGGCCACCTGCAGTCCGTTCTTGTTGGCTGCCTGTATTCAACACCACGTCCGAAACTCAGACACCGACTATGAAGACATAATATTAAACCAAATCTACGTGGACAACCTGTTCGGTACCTTTGACACCGAAGCAGGAGTGGAAGATTTCTTTCGTCAGTCCCGGTCCCTCTTTGAAAAGGCCGGCCTCAATTTACTGGAGTGGGTGTCCAATTGTCAAGAAGCGAACGTAAAGTTCCGGGAGAACGATGCGGCCGCCGAAGACACTACGATTAAAGTTTTGGGTATGGAATGGGATACGAACGAAGACACCATTTCGTACCCCCTCAAGGTGGTCGCCTCGGAAGCAGCTACAAAGAGAACCATTTTGCAGAACCTCGCTTCCATATTCGACCCACTGGGCATCTTGTCCCCGGTGGCTGTTCGAGGGAAGATTCTCCTGCAAAAATTATGGAAGGAGAAACTAGGTTGGGACAAGTCTATTTCCGATGAACACCGCAAGGAGTGGGTTTCAATTGCCGAACATTTGCAACGCTGTTTACAGTTAACGATACCTAGACAGCTGATCTTCGCTCGAAAGGTAGAACTACATGCCTTCTCAGACGCGTCGGGCGCGGCCTATGCCACTGCAGTGTACGCTGTATCGATGGGAGAGCACCTTCCCACCGCGAATCTTCTTATGGCAAAGGTAAAAGTTGCACCCATGAAAGAACTCACGATACCGCGTCTGGAACTAATGGGAGCCCTGCTCTCATCACGAATCGTTAAATTTGTTATCGACGCCTACAAGGATTTACTAGAGGTAGCTAAGATCTACTGCTGGTGTGACAGCCAGGTGGCGTTGCGATGGATATTCTCCTCCAAGCAGCTCCCCCTCTTCAACCAGAACAGAGTCGATGAAATTCGTAGAAACCTGCCGACGGCCGAGTGGCGGTACGTCCCCACAGAAGACAACCCCGCCGACGCGGCGTCTAGAGGAGTAAGTTATAAGTACGTATTCACGGACTTATGGAAAAAGGGCCCCCCTTGGCTCACGAGCCCTCCAAATTGGCCCGTCTGGACCGAACACCCTTCCCTCTGTGAAGGGACTGTGGAGACGGACGAGGTCATAGTAGCCGCTTCCACCACCGTGGTACCGAAAGCTGCTCCCCTATTTGATTTAGAACGTTACTCCTCCCTTAATAAGATCATACGGATCACTGCGTTGGTCCACAGGTTCATCGAGAACTTGAGGAAGGCAAGGCAGAAGATCCCTATGACCAGGACCGTCTCTCGGCCCGAATTCTCCCATTTGATTTCCATAGAAGAGAAAAGTAACGCGGAACTCTACTGGATTCGGAGGCTCCAGAGGGAACACTATCTGCCCGAAGTTACGTGCCTCCGAGACTCCCTGCCTTTAACTAATCTGGTGAAACAACTGAGCTTAACGCTAGTGGATGGAGTCCTCAGATGTGACAGGAGATTGAGCAATGCGATGATACCCTTCGACGCAAAGTTCCCTATGCTGTTGCCATCGGACTCACATCTCACCCGGCTCATCATATGGCAACTTCACCAAACGAACCACCACGTTGGTATTTCAGAACTCGTGTCGATTGTCCGTCAGCGTTTTTATTTCTCTCGGATGAGGACAACGGTGAAGAAAGTGATACGCCCGTGTGGTCTCTGTAAACGCTTACAAGCTGCACACTTTCGTTCGGCGCCACTAGCTGCCTTGCCTCGTTGCCGAGTAGTAGGCAAACCGTTCACGGTAATCGGAGTGGACCTCACAGGCTATTTTAATGTCAGGGTTCCTAGGAATGAAGTGACTAAAAGTTATGTGGTCTTGTTCACTTGCGCTGTGACTAGAGCGATACATCTAGAACTAGTTTTCGACAACAGCACCGAGTCATTTTTGAGAGCATTACGTCGGTTTATCGGAAGGCGAGGAACACCTTCCGTGATATACTCTGACAACGCAACGTATTTCCAAGCTGCATCCCAGCACTTAAGAGACTTGTGGGAACTGCCTTCCGTGAAGGACTTCCTAGCTGAGCGTTCCATCACCTGGAGATTCAATCCCGCCAGAAGCAGTCATTACGGCGGATTCTTTGAACGTTTGATCGGACTGACCAAGACCCATCTTCGGAAGACCCTCAAGACCTCTCTAGTTAGCTATGAAGAGTTCAATACGGTGCTTGCGGAGGTGGAATCTGTGGTCAACTGCCGACCCCTCACCTACGTGGGCGACGAGCTCCACTGCGAGGAGCCTCTCACTCCTTCCCACTTGTTGATGGGATACAAATTGAATACCCTTCCTGTCCCCGAAGAATTGCTTGACCACGATATCACCTACAGGGACCCAGTGAAAGTCAACAAAAGGTACAAGTACTTGCTCGCCCTCATTGCTAAGTTTAAGTCCGCCTGGAGCAAAGATTATTTGCTCAGTCTGAAACAATCTTGGAATGTCTCTAACCGTCCAAACGTTCGGGTTGGAGACGTGGTTTTAATAGAGGACGATGGTCCGCGTTTGAGGTGGAAATTGGGCATAGTTAAGGTCCTTCACACTTCACCTGATGGATACACCCGGTCGGTGTTGCTCAGCACAAGTCGTGGTGAAATAACCCGGGCCGTTATACACTTGTACCCGCTGGAGATACACTCCAATCTATTCGATCCCACAGATCCGCTTCCACCAGTTGAAGCACCTGCAGCATTGGGCTCTCCTCCGGAGAGGCCCTCCCGACGAGCGAACGTGTTGGCTAAACAAAGGATACGGGCTATTCTTTCCGACGAAGAATAGTCCTCTTCACGACACCCCATTAACTTTCTTATATCTATTACATGCTATGATTACAACACGTCATTCGATAAAACGCTTTCTTACTCTCCTCCCGAACTATGATTACGAAACATTTTTTGACAGACCCTCTCGAGCTGGCCCGAGGATGGTGGCTACGACGAAGCGATACCTTCGGATTTCCGGGGCATGATCGCGGGTCGGAATCCCCGTCGCCTTCGCAGGAGACCGCTTATGACCGTCGATGAGCCTCCGCTATGAGCTCGGCGTATTCCGATGAACTCCTTCGGGGTTCAATCCCCCCTTTCGCGCCGATCGGCGGGCTTGGTGGGTCCTCTTCGAAAAATGACCGACTCTGTCTACCTTGATTTTTCTTACGCTTACGATTACCCTTAAACGTAAGGGTTGTTTTAGTCAGGAGACTGGGGTGGATCCCTTGTTTTCAGTCTCCACTGAGAAGGCTATGAACGATTACTATTAGACGGGGAGTCAGGAGACGGGGGCGGACCCCCTGTCTTCAGTCTCGACCGTGAGAACCGTAGAGGTAAAACATTTTCCCTTTTGAAAATCCCTCGTCACCCATTCGGTTTCTTGTGTCGGATGGCGTGACGTGGAGGGCAACACGCCTGGTCTTCCCTCCCCGGGGTGAATGCAAGCCTCGTTGCGGAGCGGGTGGCCGTAGTTAGTTGATTTCACCTTTCCCTTCTATTCACGAAGACAGAGCGGAGAAAACGAAGCACCCACCTGACCACTCGGTTCGGTTGCGCAGAGGGGGGAGGGGCTCCGGGGGTGGGAACGGGGTATCCGGGTTGCGTGCGAACTTGTCGACGATATTAGGCGGTCTCCCTAGAAGTTGCGGGGTCCCGGGTCGTGACTCATTGCGTTCGGAAATCCTGGGTTCGGTCGAGTCGTCCACACTTCTCGGTCCTTTCGACATGGGGGCCAAGTCACACACTCCTTATTTCCGTTTCTCTCTCGCTTCTGACCTATTCATCTATGACCATCACGGGTGCGACGTCGGGGCGGGTTTCTCTGTGGGGGGAGTTTAATGTGGAATCAAAGGCGTATCCACCAAATGTAAGTTTTTAACATTGTGTGAAGAATAAGAAAAGACCTTTTCGGCTAACATTGACAGTTGATATATGGGGTCATTAGAAAGAAAGTCAACCAGGATAATTGATTAAAACCAGATGGCCTGAAGACAGAGGTCATCCTGGGAAAAATTTAAAGAAAGGCGGGCCGATTCCCACGCCTATATAAAGGAACCTAATTGGATTAGAGGCCTTTTGTTTCAACCTAATTGGTTCACAGAATTTCCTCTCTTCTATGCCGTAGGCCAGTCTATAGAGTGGGCGTGGCTTAATCCTGAGCGCGGATTGGCCACTTCAAATCTGAAAGCGGTTCCCGCCTTTTATTGGGTGAATGGGTACGAGGGGAGGAGCTTAAACTTGCCCAAATTTTATCGAAAAAGTAAGGTTTTTCAGTCTTTTACCAGAGCTTGGAAAGGGAGGATGTTGAATTTTTCTCCTCTTAAGTTGAAGTTTAGTTCGCTTTTTTGTTGAAGTTTGTATCCGTGAACGCGAACTTACTTTGAAAATGTGTTTTGTGTTTATAATTAGATGTTAATTTTGGTTCGATAAACGTGTGTTCATAGTTGGTTTTTGTTGTATTTTTTGTGTAAAATATGTTAAACAAGATCCCTTTTTTTTTGTGTGTTTAGTGTCTAATTCTTTGGATTTTTGTTCGAAGATGAAAATGAAGTTTTGTTTTTAACATATTAGTTTATTTTTGTATTGTTTGTGTAAATAGGTTAAACAAAACTCTTTTTTGTGTTTGACGTCTAATCTTTGGATTTTGTGCGATGATGAAATGAAGTTTTGTTTTTAACAAATTAGTTTGAATTTGGGTTCCCGAATCTGTGATCCTATTTGGATTTTGTTGTATTGTTTTTTTTTGTGTAAATATGTCGAACAAAACCTTTTTTTGTTGTTGTGTTTTGTGCATATTTTAGACTGTGTTATTTTTAGATAAAAGAGGAAAGGGTGATCTTGAATATAGGATTAATTCTGTGACTATGCACAGTGAAGTGAACTTTGTAATACTTGGTGGAAGTCGTTTTAGTTTATGATGACCCCCTCCCTTTTTTGTTGTTGTCGCTTCTATTAATTTTGTGCAGGTATTCGCGTTTTAAAGGGTGGCTTTAGGTTGAAAGCTACCGTGTTTGTGGGACCCTTATTTTTGTGGGTCTTGATTGTATATTTTGTGCGAATTATAGCTAAGGAAGGAAATGAACTTTCATATATCCTGTTAATACGATAAATCACTCACTCGTAACCCTTCCACTTTACGTCGTTGTCGTTGGGTGGAAGCTGGTAGGTTTAATTCCGACTCTCCCTTCTTGAGCTGGTCTGATGTAGCATAGAAAATTGATAATGTAAGTACAATTTTTCGTTGTTTTACTGTTACACGGGCCATTATTGAAAACCGAGCGGATATCTTACCTGACCGTCGTCAATCTACGGATGAGGAAGAGTTGATTTGAAAGGGGGATTCATCGATCTTGTGGGTTTTAGTATCCTAATCGTTGGGGGTTCATTTCTATATGTAAATAATGTTGCGCGCTTTGTATAAAGGCTTATGAGTGTGATTGGGACGTGTGAATGAACATGACTCAGCTCTAAGCACGCTGGTGCATCAGGGAGTCTTGTTTGAAATACTCA
>JABUQX010043046.1:20000-25000 GCA_015478945.1 Trachelipus rathkii
TCCATTTTCTCGGTGCGGTGCGGTGTGCAAATTTTCGGTGCTCGGACAACACTATTTCAAAACTTGTGCTTCTGAGCTTGCACCCTGTCTTGGCATACTCTCTCTGTATGTCAACTTCAACTTTTCTTTATTACTGGAAGTTCATTCAGCCTGTGCCAAAGAAGAGACCCCGCCCCCTTCTCAACCTATCTTCTATCGTCCTATGGCTTTAACGCTGTTCCAAAATTTACAATCTATCCTTGCCAGTAAGATTCGGAAACACCCTAAATTTTCTAATCTTATCTCAGATCTCCTGCATGCCATCCGTAAAGAACGCCCAATTAGTGATGTTTCTCTTCTCTTTGATTCTTGATTCTCTGCTCTTCGGCTTTCGGTGAACGTTTTGCAGTGAGGCTAGACATATGGTAAGACATTCGATACAGTCTGTCACAAAGCTTTGAATTCTAAACTTTCCTCTCTCGCTATCTATGCTTCTTTCTGACTTCCCTTCCGGCCATTCTTTAGCAGCTTGGAACGACCATAGTTCATCCTTCAAATCTACCAATGGCCTTGTTCCTCAGAGTTAGGTTCTATCAACAACTATTTTTTTTCTTTTCTTCATCAATAATAAATCTACCCTGTCACGATGACGTCTCTTATCCACTTTTATGCCGACGACTCCGCCATTCGTTACTCCTTTCAATTTGAAGGACGACCAACTCAGTAGCAAATAGCTAATGCTAGGAGAGTGGCCTTGAAGCAACTAACCTCAGATCTTTCTCGTATCTATAGTTTGGGCAAAGACATGGTTTCAATGCTTAAAAATTCAGTTCCTTCATCTATCTAATAGAAAAGACAATCATCTGTTCCTAATAAACTTGGTTTTTCCTTTTCTGTGACGTCTTAGAAGGATCTCTCTCTCTCTCTCTCTCTCTCTCTCTCTCTCTCTCTCTCTCTTCTCTCTCTCTCCTCTCTCTCTCCTCTCTCTCTCTCTCTCTCTCTCTCTCTCTCTCTCTCTCTCTCTCTCTCTCTCTCTCTCTCTCTCTCTCTTTCTCTCTCTCGTTATATGCTCTTCATGGAAAGCAGTGCGGCGATCTGGCGGTTTTTTAACATTGCCGCCGGGATGGGGCTACCCCCCATGTTTGTCTTCGGGGCTGGAGCTTTCCGCAGACTCTCGCCCGGCACGTTACCCGCCTGTGTCGTAAGAACACTGTATATAAGTGAGTGACAGTTCTTCACTGTAGATACACAGTCGTGTAAATACGAGCGGATGGAGATTTAGGGATCATGGAGTTGTGTAACTCCGTACACTTGGGGCTGATAGGTGATGGGAGGCGGGGAAGATTTTACCGAAATCCACCCTCAGTGGTCCCTTCGCTCTGCCTCTTCATGCGAGCTTCGGTCCGTATGGAAGGGTTACCATTCTTGAGCGGAGTGGTCTAAAACTTAAAAAAATAAAACTGCATGTTGTAACCACCGGTATGACAATAAACTTTATTAAAGCTTGTAGTTTGGTTAGCATGTACCATAGCTATAGTTTTTGCTTTTGGTAGTAGTTGGCATATATCCTATATTGGTCTTTGTTTAGGATATTGACAAGCTTTAGGGTTGCTGAAGGTTGTGCATGTTGCATAAGTATGTGTTTGATAAATATTTAGTTGACTGGGATAGACTCGATAGGCCGTTGTGGTTTCTTGCTGTCTCTTTATTTCTTAATCTCTAGCAGAAGGAATACTGCGAACACTGATATAAATAGTGACTTTTAATTGAGCAACGATATGATGGTGCAAAATCCAAGAAGAAATGTTTAAGAGGTGTTTAAGCTGTTGAAAATATCTAGCGGCGTCATATATGTCCATTGCTGTTCACATCCAGATGTTCTGAGAGTGAATAGCAACACCTTCAGGAACATAATGAGAAAACTTATAAAACACGCAGCGCAGCGAACACATGCGAGTGCTAAGGGAGTATCTGGAAATCAGTGTTTGGAATAGGTTTGCCATGACCTGACATACCTACATATTTTTACATCAAGAGAGAGCGCACGGCAACAAGTAAGAAGGCTCCAGTTCTCCGCAGAAGCGAACCAAAATGGAACATGAAAGATCCTCGCTGAGACACACGTTGAAGATCATGGGTGCAAAAACACTTGGGTTGGTGTATACAGACAATATCAGATGGCTTATGCGGCTGTGATCTATGAGAAGAAAGTTGTTTGCAACCACTTTTTAGGATGTATCAGCTTATAATGAATGAGAAAATGAAGGAAGTCAAAGGATTAGATAGATCAACCTTCTCAAAAAACTCAGATCTTTTAAGAAGTCTGCACTTAACTTCGACTTAAAGATCTAGTTTATTTTTGATTTCAAGTTGATTAACGTACACTTTTGACTATGCAGTCTAAATAAATAGTGACGTCAACTGCTCTTAATCATATTGAAAACATGACGTTTGTTTTGAAGAAGATTTTCAAGCATACATCAATGAAACAATTTCAAAACATTTTGAAGTTCTGAAACAGAACTTTGCTTTCTATTAATGATGAAATGAAAATGCCTCCTGGAATCAATGTAAAATTAAAATATATAGCAAAATAATTGCAATTCTTTTCTTGATGATATTTAAACCAGTTACTTACTATTAATCTTTTGTAAAGTCCTCTTCCATCGATCATCATTAAAAACTTAGACGAAATTTTGCAATAAATTTGAACTGTAACGGCCATTTGGCATTGTTAAGAACTCCTTTCATTTATCCTGACTCAACGCGTGCACTCCAACGAAATATTTCCCAACCTCTGAAAAGCCTCAAACACTTTTTTCAATTACGGGAGAAGAAGCCTAACAGAATGGCTTTAATAAATTATCGTAGCTACACAATATAAATGGAGGAAGTTTATCAATCATTTTGTTGTTCAGAGATCAAGTTGAATAATTTTTATATTTAATAAAACGATATATTTTTGTTATTTTGAAATTGCTATCAATGTTACATTATTTTATTTCCTTTTATTAAAGTAATAATATATATATATATATATATATATATACTATATATATATATATATATATATATATATATATATTATAATAATATATATATATATATATCTATATATATAATATATATATATATATATTATAAATATATATATAATAAATATATATAATATATATATATATATAATATATATATATATTATCATAGTATATATATATATATATATATATATATATATATATATATATATATATATATATACTATACTGTATATATATATATATTAAATATATATATATTATATATAAATATAAATATAATATATATATTATATATATATATATATATATATATATTATATAATATAATATATATATATATATAATATATATATATATATATATATATATATATATCCACAGATTCAGTTTGCCCTCCCGAGGTGTGGGTGAGGGCTGCAGTGGTGCCGGAGAGACCCGATCGCCGGTGCAGCTCCAAAAAGCTGAAGATGTTCCCTATCCAGGTGAACACCTGGATGCCAGAGACAGAGACCTGCTATCCCCGGACGGGGGAAAAAGTAGTCTCCACCTCACAGGACCTAATGAAAACATCCTCCCTCAACCAGAAAACGACCTCTCCAAGAGAAAAACCAAAAGTGTCCCACGATCATCCTCTGACTTTACATAAAACAAATCTCCATATGCCCAACCTTAATAGCATAATCGTCCTCATATGTTATCAACATCATCCCACTCGATCAACGATAACCTTTATAAACATATTTGTATTTGTCTAAGCATAGATGAAACAAAAATAATAATGTTCATGGGCCTCAACTTGCATCAAAATGGGGAGTGCCCGCTCTGTTGTACAATTTATATAACCATGATGACATTTAAATCTAACCTGTGTAAATCGCTTTGTACTTTTTATTTTTGTAATTTTTGTTTTTATCTTTGTAATTTTTGTTCATCTACTAGGTTTGTGTTGTGTGTTCTGTGTTTTAAGCCTCATATCCCCAGCAATAAACATCACCTGCAGGCCAAAACAACCAAGACCAATCTCCTCCACTCCATTACACCTTTAACTTGTTACAGCTAGATAGCAAATTTTTTTTAGCCAATATCACCACCACTATGCTTGAACAATCCGGTGATATTCATCCAAACCCTGGCCCACAAATATATATCTGCCCCATCTGCAAGAAACGCATCACAAGAAACTAACCATCTGTAGAATGTTCCGGCTGCAAAAAAATGGATCCACAAAAACAACTATTCCCCTTTCTCGTTTCTACCTTGGCAAAACCACTCTTGGTCCTGCTTCATATGCAACCCTCCTACTACCACCTCACCTCCCAACAATCAAAACACTAACCACTCTACTATCAAAATCCTCCAAATCAACATAAACGGCTTAAATAACAAACATTCCGAAATTTCGACATTTCTCTTCAAGCATAGCATCGACATAGCAAAAATACAGGAAGCCTACACACCAAAAAACACCCTAAAAATACCTTTTTATGGATATGACTCATATCATAACACCACAACTGAAACCACCAACCAACCCAATGACCCAATCCTTAATATCCAATCATTTACCATCCTCTTCAATAACATTCCTCACAACATAATAAGCATATACATTTCCCATCCCACATCTCAATACTGCCCAAACAACTACAAACCAAATCTTAACCCTATCATTACAATAAACAACCTAATTAGAGTAGGCGACTTCAATGCCCACCACACTGCCTGGTACAGAGATTATCCTTCTGAACAACCGAGGAATCCACATTCTCAACGAACTCGATTCATTAAACATATTAAATTACAAAAACCTTCCAACTCGAATCCCTCCCCAAACAAACCAAACCAAGACATCCCCTGACATTACTTTCTCCTCTCCATCTCTCTTCACCAACACCACATGGAACACAGAGACTGATCTCCCATCAGACCACGTTCCAATAATAATCACATATCAAACAACAAAAATAGCCAAATCCAAAA
>JABUQX010043046.1:35000-50000 GCA_015478945.1 Trachelipus rathkii
CGAAACCATAATAAAAAAATAAAAAGCATCTGACAATAAAATTTACCTTTACGTTATAAATATCAAATTAAATTAGGAGTCGTCATAACTTTTTCAGGTTTATTTAACGTTTTTTTTTCTTTTCTGCTCATTTCAAATAATTCAGGCAAGTTTCATGAAATTTAGCTGGTGTCGCTATTATTGATAAGGACTTTCATAGACAAATGTTATAAGTATTAAATTAGAAAATGGCATAATTTTTTTTCCTGGTTATTTTTCCGGTTTTTGTTTACGTTTTTCATTATTTTAAGGTCAATTCAATCCTTTTATACAAGTTTCATGAAATTTGTCTTGCTTCACTATAATGACAGCTATCTCAATAAACATTGCTCATATGAACACGCTAGTCGCATACCGTCTTTTTTGAGGAAGTTTGTGCAACTGGTCGTCTTTCAACAGTCGCACTCTTCTCTGTCCAGCAATTCCTATGACTTGAAGTCTTTCAAATGTCGTATATTGGGGACATGTTGGTATTTGGTTTGGTTTGATCTATATACGGAAATTGTTCTCTATAACTCTGGTGGGCTACATGTAGACCTCTTGTCTATTTACCAACAGAGGCGCCGTAAAAAGAATTGCATATGTACAAGAAGAGTCTAAGCTTTATAAACTGAAGCCATAATTCACATTAACAAATGATTAAATAAATAAACAATAAACAGACCCCTTTATCTATAATCCTTTAGGAAATTTTTAATTAGAATTAAAACAAAAAAAAGCAAATCTTAAATTAGGTCTTATCAGTAGCTCAATCAATCATTTCTGAAGATACAGGATGCATTTATCAATAAAGCTGATCAATATCGGATTAAATTCCCTTTTTAAAGATTCATTGTGAATCAATAGGAAAGCGTTAAAAAAAAAATAATCATGCTTTGCGTACCGTACTCCAATTGACTCGCCTTGTCCGATTTTAAGTACAAGATGATTGAAATCACTGAAAAGCACTTACAGCGTTAATATATGCAGCTTCACACACATGGCCTTAAAAATCTGTTTTACGATAAGAGATGCATTTATACATCATACATTTGGGCATTGGAGATTTGCCACTATATATATATATATATATATATATATATATATATATATATATATATATATATATATATATATATATATATATATATATATATATATATATATATATATATATATATATATATATATATATATATATATATATATTTTATTTATATATATATATATCGTGAATCGATATGTTGCTTAGCACATATGAGTCAATGGAAAAAACCATTGCAGGAAGAGCTTTAGAGTATGGCGCCGTCTGGCTGCATACCTTAAATTTCTTAACCAAAAGTAATTTCTTTCTCACGATCGCCCACTGGTTGAACAACGCCAAACAAGCATAAGAAACATACAGGCTCGATCCTGTTCTTTTCTCTCTATTTCCTCACCCCCTTCCACAAGTATACCACAAAGGCGAGAGTCCCTAAAGGGTCTGTACCTCACCCCGTAGTTATTGCGTATCCTATGCAACAGCCACAGGTCCGAGCATACGAAGGAGCTTGGGCACTCCTCATTCCGTCTTTGCAATTCACTGGTGCAGTTCGTGCCTCTTAGTATAATTAAAGTGAAATTATTTTATAGAGAATTTTTAAATATTAACGTAAATAAAATAAAATCTAAAGAAAGAAATTAACGCACGCGATAGGCGTATAATTTTAAACATATATATATATAAAATAAGTATATATATGTTGATTTACATATATATATATTATTATATATATATATATATATATATATATATATATATATATATATATATATATGTATATATCTATATATATATATAATTAATCATTTTATTATTTAGACAAAAATTCATTCTTAAACTTTTCCAGCTTATATGATGTGAGTAGAATGAAATAAATGATCCTAGAGGATTTTTATGAAGTGAAACATATTCCTATTTGTCCGATGAACAATAAAGTGAAAATGTGGATCTCTCACCAGACGCCTCCTCAAATCAGTGCCAAAATGAAACCTTAAGAAATGGCGGAGGTATAATCCATATAATAATAATAATAATAATAATAATGATAATAATAATAATAATAATAATAATAATAATAATAATAATAATATAATAATAATAATAATAATAATAAATAATAATAATAATAATAATAATAAATATTACTGATTGTGAAAATCATAAAATAACTCAATAATAGTAATTATTATAATAATAATAATAATAATACTGATTGTGAAAATTATAAGAATAACAATAATAATAATTATTATAATAATGAATGTTATGAAATAATTAGAAAATGTTTATTCTTATGTTCTAGGTCTTTTTTATGTTTACCTTTGTATTCGATGTTTCACCTTTTATTGGAATTTGAATTATATGGATGGATGGTAGAGATGTGGTTATGTGTGAATGGGTATTTAGTTTAAATTGTCGTTATTTTTCTATGATTATATTTTGTACTGTGACTTTTAATATAGATCATTTAATGTGCTTATAATTCATTCCTCTTTACCTTCCATTACTTTTCAATACGACTGTGTTTGCCAAACTACAAAAATCAGGAGTGAAACCTCTCCTAAAAAAGTAACGCAAATAGAGTGAAAGCCTCTATACAACTGATAATATTCAGAGGTGAAAGTCCTCTCTTGAAAATAGTTTAATCGTCATTGTGTTGGTTTAATATTAGGTAGCTGATATCTAAAGACTTTAAGCGGCATCCCGCCGATGAATTCCACAGAGGTGGAAGAGGAACCTATTAGCCTCCCCACCATTAGCTGGTGTAAGTCGTCGAAGAAAGAATCTTCAGGTCACGCAATAAAAACATTCATCGTAGTTGGATATAGAACCTAAAATAGAATAGTTGAGTAAGAAAGGAGAATTGAAAGTAACGAAGAAACACAACACAAAAGTACTACTATAAAAATATTTAAACTACACTGGCTAACCCTTACCAGAATGTGAATAAAAGAATCTTCTGATGTCAAGATCGCCGTCGAAGTGGCAGACAAATAATAGGAGAAATTGGATTGCCGCGAAATGGCAAATAAATGGAAATACGCAGTCAGATTAGAAAGTAGTAGTTTGGAAAAAATTGGAATAAAAAAACAGTCATTGAAAAGATATAGAAATTAATTTCTAAAGAGGATAATTATTTGCTAATTAAAAGTTAAACAGTACATTTATATCATAGATCAGACGTCTAAATTAACTAAACCCCTTTTGCATAAAACCCAAAAAATCAACATTTCCTCATCACTTCAACGTCGAAACAAGTCTCGTCGCCGACAGACAGAAATACAGAAAAAGACCTCCCCAGGAAAAAAGATTCGGAAAGATAAGTTCCCAAGTATTTCAAAGGAACAGTAATAATTTCAATCTTTTTTAAAAAATATTTATATCAACAAAATTTTAAGTAATTAAACAAAACAAAAAATTTAATAATCAAAGCATAATTAATTTTAATATTAAATATCTATTTAAATAGAAGGTTTGCTTGTTTGTTTGTGTGTAAAAGGAGGGAGAGTATAGAAGTAGATAGGCTAATCATTATTTCTATAATACCCTTTTTATATTGCATTCGTGCGTGTCGGAAAGGAACAGTATATATATATATATATATATATATATATATATATATATATATATACCCTAACGCACACGCACGCAGGCATATTATACAAAAATAGATTGTGTGCACCTATAAAGCGTAAGTTGAAGAACGCCAGACACACACACAAATTCAGCATACACTAGGACACAAACAAGACTTCCCGCTCAATCGCCGCCACTCTGTCTCGAGCAAGCGAAGGCCAACGGCAGGAAAAAGAAAAAAAAATCTTTCCCGACGCACTGCAACGAGAAGGTAGCATTTTTTCTTTTTGAATATTCAGATACTTAAAGGCGAGTGCTTATTAAAATTATTTTGTTTTAAAATTTAAATTTAACAAAACATCAAACTTAAATTACTTAAACATACATTGTTGATTAATATTTTTTAATGGTTTCATTTTATTTTAAATATATAAATAAATAAGTATATTTAATATATTTAATATATATATATATATATATATATATATATATATATATATATATACATATGTACGCACGGCTATCAGGTAAAATAAGTTTGGTTCAGTGTGCGTAAACGAGTGCACATATTCAGCGTACACAAACGAGAGCGAAAGGAGAGACGTGCCGTCTTGACCAAATTGTTATTGCATTCACATAGTCAAGGTCAAATGACTTCTCGTTCGCCAAGAAACATTTTCGAAACAGAAAAGGAGTAGAAGGAATTTATTCTTTCTCTTATATTTTTTAGATTTTCTTTTTTATCGCAAATGAGAAATTGATTGGAAAAGTTATTGTAATACGTAATTAATTGATTGCAGTAAAGAGACTGCTCTTGCCTAATTATCATTTTAATTAATTTTTATTCTTTCTTAATTAATAAAAATAATTAACACAAACAACCAGTCAATTTCACATTTGAGCATTAATATTTCGGAAATTACATTTTTGATTTGAGAAATCATAAAAAAAAATTAAATATATATATATATATATATATATATATATATATATATATATATATATATATATATATATATATATATATATATATAATGTATATAAGTATTGTGTCTAATGTGTACTTGCACGTGTACACTCCATCTAGGTATTTGATATACATCAGATGTATACAGTATTGAAAGTTGCATGTACCGAGAAAGCTCATATGCAGGGTATTGAGAACGTTTAAATTACAGCTGGTTCTTATTTACAAGAGAATAACCTTGAGAGTAGAATAAGATTTTCAATCTCACTTTTTTTTCTTCTCTTCATAAATAAAGAGAAATTGTTTTAAAAGGAATATCGCTTAATAATTATCGTTATAATTTTTATTATAAACGTAATTTGATTTGAATTTTAATAATAAACAATCACTATTATATCAAGTAGAATTTGAGCACTTTTTTCATTTTAATTGAAGCAGAATATTTATCATTTTAATTAAGAGAATTAAATAAGTATATTTGGGGCATTTTAATTGAAATTGATGTCATATAATTTTGCCCATATAATTTTGATAGACTTTGCATCTCATCAATCTTTATTCCCGATCAAACCATTTTTCTCATTTTTTAACTATCAACAACTCCACTAACCATACTTACCCACCTTATTTTCACTTTTACTAACGCATCGTTAGGATGGACGAATTACAGGTCAAGTCGTGTAGTCCCTCAGCTCCGGAGGTGATGGAGAAGGGTAAAACAGACTTGATGGGTAGTACCACAACAGTAGTGGGTGAACCTGCCCTACAAAAAGGGGAAATTATCTCGTCACACCCTAAGAGAGGGGGCGCTGATACAATAATCCCGCTTGAAGGAGAAGCTTGGGACCGTTTTAAACATTGTGGGTCCACTTTGAGAAAAGTGAAAGAGAGGAAATGAGTTAGGGAGACGATAGATGAAATAAAAAATGAGGAAGAAGCGGTGCAAGGGAAGGAGAGAAAGGAAGGAAAAGGAGGAAAAGAGGACACCGCGCCTTGCTCAGAAGGAGCCATAGCTTCCGTGAATGTTTGTAAGGAAAACACAGAAAGAAAAGAAGATAAGTCTCAGATACAGATATTAGTAGATTGTAAAAATAGCGCAGAAAAACCTTGTTTGGTTGTGAAGCCAATTCTCAGGGAAACACCTTTTCAATATGGTAGAAATGCAACTTCAGATACTAAATCGTCGATAGAAGCTATGATGGAATTCGTAAGCTATAAAGGTGTTGGAAACATTCCATTCCCTGTCTTTATCCAAGAGATAAAACGTTTAATGGATACTTACCAAAATTTAGCTTTAATTGAGCCATTAGGAAGCCTGTTCGAAGCAAAAAAGGTCAATTACATGCTAATAACGAAGATATTAGATTACATTGATTCCAAAACCAATGATACTTCCTTAAGAAGAGCAATCTTGAGAAATTTTAATTCAAGTTTGGAGACAGGAATTTTGCTACAGGAAGTTATAGAAATGGAGAGAGCAATTCCCCTCCAAACCGATCTGGTTGAAGAAAATATGGAAGATATGGAGGAGGATTCAGAAGACATTGAAGAGATGTCCGTACTAGCCATAACTGATATGGAAATAGAAAAGGAAGATACAAGCGGAGAAGCGCGCTAGAACTAGCCCCGAAGAATATACCCAAGAAAGAAGAAGTACCAAAATTAGTATTGAAAGTTGTCTCAATAGAAGGGAGAGAAGATTTGGAAGTGCCGAAATTGATTTTTAAATGTGTGAAGTTAAAAAAGAAAGAGCGAAAAACCGAGACTGAGGAAGAGTCTCAAGCTATTTCAAATCCCATCTCAGTCCTCCCACAAACTGAGGAAGTAATAGAAAAGGTAAATTCTTTATCCTCCCAAGCTTCAGTTCGACCTCGAGAGAGAAAAATGGAGAAAGAAGCGACTATAAGGCAAACAGTATGTGAGCTCTCAGGAGAATCAGAGAGGCTAGAGAGAGTGGCTCAGAGAGCGGCAGGGCAATATTGTTGTCAAATGACACTGTCATTCAAGAAAGACCACCGAGGAGTAAAGGTCACCGCTGTCTTAGATTGCGCCGCACCGGTCTCTTTGATAACTAGGTCCGCGTTTGAAGCCCTGCAAAGAGAAGAGAACACAATAGCCTTATGTAGACCATCCAGGTATCGCTTGAGAGGTTTAAATGCAAGAGACTATCGAGAATATCGACAAGTGGAGCTCTACTACAAATTAACAGACAGAGTTCAACGGACAAAATTTTTAATACACGAGATAACACAATATAATTGGAGCGTGCTCTTGGGAAACAATATACTTTCTTCGGAAAGCATCAGTATAAATCTTTTTAAGCTTCAAATGATATGTTATGGTAGTACGATTGTGAAAATACCGCTTCAGATTTTGGATGAATTTTGGAAAGATAGTTTTCCTCAAACGAAAGTAATGGAAGCTTTTGATCAACCTTCCACAGGAAAAAATAATGAAGCCACCGGCTCCGCAGTCTGTACCTTGGAAGAAAGGTATGACCCCCCAGAATCTGTCGCTCCTCTGGTATTTAGAAGAAGGAAGCGAGCGGGGACAGAGAGAGCGGAGGAAGAAGAAATTTAAGTACATGAAAAGGAGAGAGGGAGTGGGGTAAAGTACAGAGTGGGTATGTATATATTTGTATATATATAGTTATATATATATATATATATATACAAGCAACCCAAAATACCTCGAATCAAGCAGATTGAGATTGTTAATTATTCGGTGCATGTATTTAAGTTAAGCACACCCCATCCCTTTAAAGAAAAAATTTCTTCGAATTCGTTCCGTCCCAAATCTTTATATATATATATATATATATATATATATATATATATATATATATATATATGTGCTGTGTATGTAGCTGTAGATATGTTTGTGTATACCCATGTACACCTATCCGCATGTGTAGGTGTATTTGCATGTTTAGGTATACATAGTAGTAGTAGTGATGATGCTGTGGTAAATAAGTTTTAAAACTGTAAAATTCTAATCTCTTAAGAATAGTTTTAAATTAATCACCATTTCACCAAGAAATAGCCATTTTAAATGCATAAAAAATATCAGGGACAAAAGGTTCCTTAGTTTTCTTTATACATTTGTTTGTAAATTGCAAGATAAAGTAGTAAATCCATTTTCATAAATTCAAAAAAGAAAGGTAATTATTGACCGATCAAAAAACGAGTTTTGAAACAAAAAGCACCTATATAAAAAAATAAATAAATATATATATATATTATATATATATATATATATATATATATATATATAAGTATATATATATATAAGTATATGCATGTGAATATACTTAGGTACAAAACTGTATCCACTTGTAATATCGCTTCATATATGGGAATGCTTCCAGTTTTAATCTAAAATCTTAAACTCGCTTGCTTAATTTATAAAATTTCTAGAGTCATAAGAAAGTGAAAAATAGGATTTGAAATTGATAAGTACATTTTTTTCCAACATTAAAATAATGAAAGTCTAGCATAACAGTTCGAGTTTTGTAGTTTTTAAGTTGAATCCCGGAGGTAGTGGGTTACAGAAGATGGAACCCTGGCCCGGATAGACCTCAAAAGGGACCCTGAAGGCTTCATGATAGTAGTAATCCCATCTGCCATGGTGTACTGTAAGCCTTAGGAAAGCATGTCGGAATCCGAGGAGAGGTCTCGTTTATCCCCATCTGCAGATCTGGATACTCTATATGTTGCATGTCTGTAAGACCTGTCCGCACGGCGCACAGGCACTTGTTTTATATTTACTGTTTTGCTAATAATCTTTTATCTATTTTAGATAAGGAAAGACAATTTAGTTCTCCAGATCGATATCTGTTAAAAAAGCCGAAGATCGGATAATTCAGATCGTTCTAAGAGGGAGAGAGAGAGAGAGGAAATTTAGTAGGTTTCACATTGACTCAGGAGATTTCAGAAAAGGAAAATTCCAGTTTGTTTATGTAACATTTATTTTAATATTTTTATACATCCGTATAAGATTTAATCATTTTATATATATATATATATATATATATATATATATATATATATATATATATATATATATCATTAATATATGTCATTTTTGCGGACATTTAATTGACATTATTTCGGTCATATAGCACTTTTCTTTAATTTATGAAAAACGATGGATCAGAATCCTAAGTAACTAACAGCATTTTATTTTAATTTTCTTACTTTTTATTTACCAAAAATCGGATTAATTAATTTCTCCACTCTGTGGAAAGCCAAGAAAGAATTCATTAAAGAAGCAAAGAAACCCAAAATCTTATCAGGAACCTATAAACAGGGGAATAAACCGAAAGATTTGTGTCTTTAGATATTGTTTTAGGACTTTCCATAGCTTGGAAAAGAATATACCAAAGTAATTTTCTTATTTTGCTTTTAAAAATGGATTTGGAAGTTGTTTTTAGTATAGCTAGCTCTTCTAAAAAGATGGCAACAGGATGTGGACTCCGCAAGCCGTCTTGTAGAGAAGGAGGTATGGGCATTATGTAAGGTTCAGAGGAGAAATAATGTTAATAATAAAAAGAGAAATTTAAGATTAGAAGAGGGAGCTGTACATTAGTTACGTTTCGCTTTTAAAAAGTTAATAGGGTAGAACACAGTTTCAATCTAGGCAATGAAATCACTGTGTCGGTAAATCTTCAATTCAGAGAGAGGAGAAGATGATCATGCCGAAAAGATCGCTAAGAAAACGCATTTCGAGCCTGAAGGATACCCTAACAAAATAACTTATGTAAGTTTATATATATATATATATATATATATATATATATATATATATATATATATATATATATATATATGTGTGTCAGTGTGAGCGAAAATTTGAAAGTATCAGGATTCTTTGTAGGATATTCTTTAACATTTATTCTTGTGTAGATAACTAGCTGGGATTAAGGAATTTGTTAATCGTAAGTCATAGTTTATTTTGCAACTTATTCATTTTAATAATTATTTGCATAATTTTACCTCCTCGTGAATTTTTCCTTATCTATAATATTACAAAAAATTAGGCAAATGTTGGAAGTTCTGAATGGCAGAGACATTACAAAGTGGGCCAGGTTTCTAAAGTTCTGAAGAGCTGATGTGCAGAGGACAGACATCAAAATTCAGCTTCGGGCCACTGATTCGGCCAACGAACCTTATGAGAGTTTGAACGGTGTGGACTCGAATAAAGGATTCGGAAGGTGCAGGCCACGTTTCAGTTGACCAAAGAGTGGTGAATGACCGCCACAAAGGGGACCACAGAACGGAAAGGCACAGCCCAATGGCAGTAATTACGAAGGAACAAATTGCACGACTTTGGTATATAAATTGCTTTATATTTAGTTATTTTATAACAGTTGCATCTAAACATAAATTAGCTTGGATTAGAGATTCGATTGCACCTATAGCATATCGTTGATTAGATTCTATAGGTTCTGTAAACATCTTCTCAAGTGTACAAATCTTATTTGGATTTTTGCGACATCTTTGTAAATCCGCAGTTGGTGGAGGAAAGGCGGTGGAAGTAATGGAGATCGGGAAAAGGGTGAGAGGTTCCCCTCCGGAGAAAAAATGGGAATGTAAGCAGCGAGCTACCAGTACCACTCCATAAAGAAGCAAAATTTGCCAAAGAAAGATACAGAACAACAAGAGAAGACCAAAAAACAGTGTCCTGTCGAGTCAAAATCTTTGTGTGTTACGGATATATTTTGCAACCTATTAGGCTTATGTTTCTATTTGCATGTGAAATTAGTTTGGATTACGGAGATAGGCTATAAGCTGATTGATTTTTTAGTCGTTAGAAACGTGAAACACATTTCTTTCAACAAATTCTCTTGAGATAGGAATGGAGATGAACCGGTCCTATAATTAGTAGAGTGGAGAGAGAAGATGTGCAACACAGTTTTAAGTTTTAAGTTGATTATCTGTGAGAAGTAGTCAAGCATTTCTTTTTCTAAAAGGGGAAATTGGCTTGGACGGAGAAGCTCAGGTGGAGCCAGACAAGGTGAAAAGGAGGACAGGGTGGAAGTTGATCACTTCCCCCCTCAACTCGTCACAGCGCTGATTCCCGAGAGACAAGACCCAAACTCAAGCACACTCCCTCAGTTTTGAAAAAAATAAGAAAAGGCATGACCTACTCATCAGTTTATCGCTGTATTTTGCTTTGTTCTGGAAATCCGTTGTAGTTTTCAACCAGCGATTAGTTCTTTCTAACTATTATTTCTTTTCTTTTGGGTAGGAATTAAGATATCTGAAGATACTCCTACCCGGAGAACTGAGAATTAAAGTGTTTTAGTCATGCGTTTTGATCAAAAGTTTCGAGAGCTGGAGAGCTATCGCAATTGGGCTCACTCCCTGTGAGTTTAAAGGTAGCCATGAAAAGAGAATAACAATGGAAGAAGCACTTCGGTGGTAAAGAAACCAGATCAAAATTGGGTTTGACAAGAAAGATAATCGTATTGGGTTGGAGGATAGTCCAGTAGATAATCTAACATATAGTTTTGTTCATGTAGCTTTGTTCTTATTTTGCTTTAAATATGATTTTAAGGATATACTTTCGACAATCGATTTTGTTAGAGAGCTTTAACAATTGGGTTGGCGGATAGTCCAGTAAATAATCTAGCATATAAGTTTGTTCATATAGCTTTATTCTTACTTTGTTTTAAAGAAGACTTTAAGGATGTATATTCGACAATCAATCATGTTAGATAGTTTTAACAGTTGGGTTGGCGAATAGCTCAGTAGATAATCTAGTACATAACTTTTACTCATATTTCTATTGACATTTTTTGTTCATATTCTTATTTTAAATATGATTTTAAGAACGTACTATCGATAAAGGACTATGTTGGGTCGAAATGAAAAGTTTCTTTTTAGGCTATGAGCAAATAAGCCTCAGTAAGCCTATGTAGGAAGTGAGAGTTGAGAGGTAAGACAGCCCAACATAGAAAATGCTGAAAGTTCTTTTCCTTGTTGATAATAGGCCTAGATAAAGAGCAGGGGATCTCGAATAATATGAGCCTAGCTATCGACGTAGTTGGATGTTGCCGGGGAACAATATCCACGAAAAATAGATGGAAAGAACCAAAGCTAGGAGAGTTACGTTTGCATGATATAGACTTTAAGTTATTTTTTTTTAAAAAATCGCTTTGTATTCAAATTGCTGCTAACTTTTAAGATAACCGCCAATATAATACTATAATTATTTCATAATCTAGCATTCTGTACGACAAATCATTAATTTTCTTTGGAGCTCGGTACTCATTCAGGGAAAATATGGTTAATATCGAGAAGCATTTAAGCACAAATGAAGGCTACAGCGAAGCTCTCGGATGCTTATCCTTGCTTCAGAAATACTAGAATAGATCAACTAACTTCGGTTTTTGAGTCGGAATTTTAGACATTTAACATCGCATTTGCGTAATTTACGTAATCATTTCTTGAAACTTGGTTTCATCTGGTAAAATTTGCCAATTTTGTTTCATTATTTTTATCAAATTACTACTGACAGGTTCATCCGAAGGGGGAGCCCAATCTTCCCAATTTCATTGCGGATATTTAATTCAAAAAGAAAAGATTTTCTTTTAAAAGAAAGATAAAAATAATAGAAACAGCAAGGAAATATCACCTGATCTTGCTATTAATTTTAACACTTTGTTTTAACGCTTAGCATGTTTTAATATTTTGGTTTTAACGCTTTGCTAATAGGAAGATGATAGTTACTAACACTTCTTCCATTACTATTTTTGTTTTATTTTAACGTTTGATACTAACAGTTTGTTTAAACAGTAGTGTTGTTAAATAATAAATACTAACATTTCTTATAGACTTCTATCAGTGTGAAGCACAATCATATCTAAGATTGAGGCCATACTAATAGCTTTTGATACTAATACTAAAAGAGATGTTTTGAAATGTTAATAATTAGGTACTGACGAGTATTTAGAAATGTGAGGGTCGAACACATAGAGGTATCTAAAAAAGGGTTTTGCAAATAACTCAGGTTACTAGTATTGTTTTAACCCAGTCTTTTTCTTGCTTGGTAAACTGTAGAATTGAAAGTGAATGCTTGTATGAGAATATGGTTCTTTTCACCTCTCTACTGTCATTACATATCATATATATATATATATATATATATATATATATATATATATATATATCATATTCCGAGTGTATGGACTCCAGTTTATTCAGCTAGAAATAATAAAATATGGTGAATCTTGATCCACCCTTCCCTCAATTAACATTTTCAAATAATTTTCTTATAGCTTTATACTAATGTTCTTAGATTAACGTTCTTTTTAACAATGTTAATACTAACCTTAGAAAATAAACTAGTGCTTAACTGTCGTAATAACATTTATAATAATGTTTGTTTGTCGCTTATGTAGTTGTAAACCTTTAAAGAAACTTTATTAGTCTAAATGGTATACGAATGAAATTAAAGCCAAAATGATAGAAGTAAGGTAATTTTAACTAAGTCTAGGCGATAACATTTTTGTTCCTATTAATCAGTAAATGAAGATTACTAAATATTAACGTTAACAAACGACCAAAAGTTTAGGCCAGTAAAAATAAAAGTAAAAAACTAGTCGTGACTAAGAATAACAGAATCAAAGGAAAGTAATCAAAATCACCGATTGACCAATACCAAAAATCTTCTAGGTCAAAGTGATTTACCAAAAGTCATAATAACTCGAGGAAACATTTTATTTCTTTTTAGATAGCATAAAAGGAAATCGTAAATTCAATAAGGGAAATTTTCTAAATATTTTGGGAAAGAACCAATATGAATTTAACCACACACAATCCCAACGCTATATATCTAATTTTCATTCTTTATTTATCTTCGCAGATTTGGAAAAAACAAAGACACACTCTCAGATGCTTCCATAAAACATTGAGTTCGGTCTTGTCCATTTTCAGACTATTCATTTTTCTATAAACTTACTTTCCAGAATACTTTCGTTAGGAGAGGAATTCCCTTGGAACTTAAGATAGAAACTTTCATTATTCATTTTTCTGTGACACCTAGTAAGAGGTTTTGATTCAGAACTTTTTCTTTTCTAGGTCCAATATTTTCATTCATTTCTTCATGAATTGTCTCTTGAGAATAGCCAAATGGTTTTTCCATAATAACCCATTTCTCATTCTCGGCGGAGGGGACAGTATCGTGAATCGATATGTTGCTTAGCACATATGAGTCAATGGAAAAAAAAACCATTGCAGGAAGAGCTTTAGAGTATGGCGCCGTTCTGGCTGCATACCTTAAATTTCTTAACCAAAAGTAATTTCTTTCTCACGATCGCCCACTGGTTGAACAACGCCAAACAAGCATAAGAAACATACAGGCTCGATCCTGTTCTTTTCTCTCTATTTCCTCACCCCCTTCCACAAGTATACCACAAAGGCGAGAGTCCCTAAATGGTCTGTACCTCACCCCGTAGTTATTGCGTATCCTATGCAACAGCCACAGGTCCGAGCATACGAAGGAGCTTGGGCACTCCTCATTCCGTCTTTGCAATTCACTGGTGCAGTTCGTGCCTCTTAGTATAATTAAAGTGAAATTATTTTATAGAGAATTTTTAAATATTAACGTAAATAAAATAAAATCTAAACAAAAAAATTAATTATAAAATATATATATATAAAATAAATATATATATATTTATATATATATATATATATTTATATATATATATATATATATATATATATATATATATATATATATATATATATCTATATGTGATTAATCATTTTATTATTTAGACAAAAATTCATTCTTAAACTTTTCCAGCCTATATGATGTGAGTGGAATGAAATAAATGATCCTAGAGGATTTTTATGAAGTGAAACATATTCCTATTTGTCCGATGAACAATAAAGTGAAAATGTGGATCTCTCACCAGACGCCTCCTCAAATCAGTGCCAAAATGAAACCTTAAGAAATGGCGGAGGTATAATCCATATAATAATAATAATAATAATAATAATAATAATAATAATAATAATAATAATAATAATAATAATAATAATAATAATAATAATAATAATAATAATAATAATAATAATAATAATAATAATAATAATACTGATTGTGAAAATTATAAGAATAACAATAATAATAATTATTATAATAATAAATGTTATGAAATAATTAGAAAATGTTTATTCTTATGTTCTAGGTCTTTTTTATGTTTATCTTTGTATTCGATGTTTCACCTTTTATTGGAATTTGAATTATATGGATGGATGGTAGAGATGTGGGTATGTGTGAATGGGTATTTAGTTTAAATTGTCGTTATTTTTCTATGATTATATTTTGTACTGTGACTTTTAATATAGATCATTTAATGTGCTTATAATTCATTCCTCTTTAC
>JABUQX010043046.1:55000-77776 GCA_015478945.1 Trachelipus rathkii
TTGTCTGTCTATCGTGCTCTGTATGTGCGCATTTTAACAATAATAATGTCTAATCGAAAGAAAATAATTACTAAATCTTTAACATATCGATTGAATCGTGTGTACGTAAATAGAACACTTCCGCGAGGCCACCTTTCTATATGAGGAATAGAGCTATCTTGCTTCAACTTGGTAAGCTGGTCATTGTGTGTGATAAAATTGATTCACACTGCGAGGTTTGGTGACCCTACCGGCACCCTTAAGGGGGGTGCTGAACCCCTTAGTGCCAAGATCAAATTCGTACTGAAAGTCTGTTAGCCGCTTAATCGTATCTGAAGTGAAATGTTGATGTGAGGTTTAACTGTGACGAATCTCGTCGGAAGCCGTGATTACGTTCCTCTGCGTCCCTCTGTAAGGGGGGGGGACGTGGCCCCACAAAAAATTAAAAAGATGATCGGAGAAGACTGAAACTTGGAGCTGGGTTATGAGGCGCTCGGGTTAGTTTAGTCGGAGACGGAGTCGATCGGATTCGCGTCCAGGAACCCATCGGAGGGGTCCTCCAGATTGGAAAAAAGTAAGAAATGCATTGGAAGCAAAACGAGAAAAAGAAGAAAGGAAAGAGAAAGAAGAAAGAAGAAGGAGGAAGGGAAGAAGGAGGAGGAAAGGGAATGCCAGAAGAAGAATGAAGGAGGAGTCTGAGAAGGAAATCAAGGTTCTTGTAAAGTGCCCTGTGCCGACTCGTGCTGGAGCCGTGCGTTTGCCCGACATAGGTAACACCTTGCAACTTAATAATACAATATCATTACTGGTTTACATACTGCTTCTGTTCTAGTCATGTACATATCGTGCATTGCATTCGCACTTGCAAAAATAACCCTTTAGATTGTCTAAATGTTGAAACTAAACATTTCATATTTTTCAAATCTCATTTTCTTTTTATAAACTAACTAATATAATTTTTTTTCTAAGTTGATACATGCATATACTGTTTACATTTTTTTATAAGTTTTTTATTTTACATTTATACTTGGGCTTTATTTTATATTGCTTAATTTTTATTTTTTATTTTTTATTTTCTAACTTTATTTTTATTTTTTGTTTTTTATTTTTCATTTTTATTCTTTTTTTTTTTATTTAATTTAGTTTTTCTATACTTTTTTTTTTTTTTGGTAAATTTTATTTATCATAGTCAAAACTTTTGTTAATTTTATTTTAATTTTTTTCATTTTTTTAATTTTCTTAACTTTTATTTGTTTATATACAGTATATTTTCATTTTAGATGCTTATATCTATGGCCTGAGATCTTTATTCTAACTTTGTTTTAGGCATTCATGAACTGTTGCTTGGTTAGACGTAATTAGTTTAATTTTCAGCTTGGTATTGGTACATTTTTCTAACTATTTTTTATATAGTTTCTGATTTTACAATTATTACTTTGTGAAAAAATTTATCCCTTATTTTTTTTCTATATTTTAAAATTGGTTTATAAATTTTTATTTTTTTTTTTTTATTTTTTTTTTTGTTTTTATTTCTTTAAAAATTTTTGTTTTGGTTAATTTTTTTTTATACTTCATTACGAATAAACGCAAAATTTACGTTTTTACAATACCCTAAATTAGTAAATTCAGCTAAATCAGATTCAAACCAACCACCATCTGGCCACCCTGCTGACCAGTTGTGATCTATTGAATCTATTGATCTATTGATCTATGAATCTATTTGATCCTATGGATCTAATTGATTTAAGGTCAATTTTTACTTAAATTGTCAGTGTTTACATACCCTAAATCATAAATAGTAAAATCACAGCCAACCCCAAGCCTTCCTCCTGTTCCAGCTTTGTGATCTATGATCTTTATTGATCATTGATCTATTGATTCTAGTGTTATTTTGTAGACATTTTTACTAAAATACGTTTTTACATACCTTAAAGTCCGATGTATCAGTAAATCAAACACCCACCCCACCCTCACCATTCTATGATGTATATTGATCTATTGATCTAATGATTAAGGTCACATTTGAGTATCATTTTTGGAAGTAACATAATGATTAAATCAAATCTCTATATCAACATTAATTCAGTGGGTATACACACATGATATTCTCTTCCACATTAAAAAGCTTTAACTTTAGCATCATCTAACTAGAAATATTAATGTACAAAGACAACCCTAAAGCAACCTTAAGACCGAATAAACTGTTAACCTTAACAAAGTCCACGCTTAACACCAGTAAACGAACTAACATTAACATGCGACCTAGCCTATCTCTTACTTTTTTGAAGCATGCTCCTCTAACATTATCAATGCTAATTTTACATTGAACCACAGTAGCTATTTAGCCAAAAATTTACCACACACATTGGCTTAATTATCATACTGATGAAGATGAATCTTCAGAATCATTGTCATCATATGAATTGCCAATACAGTGAGTAAGAACAATGAATTGAAGAAAATAAGAAATAAGATTCCAGGTACTTGCTGAAGTTAAGCCCTAATAAACTGCTATCATTAACAAAGTTCCATACTTGGCAACAGTAAGTAACTAACATTACATGCAAAAACGTAACCTATTCACCACTTTTCAAGCATGTCTTTAACATATCAATGTAATTTTACATTAACACTATTAATATTAAACAAAGATTTATCATATCCTTGACCTAACTAATGATATGAACTAAGAATAATGCACGACACACACCAACGAGCACATCACAGCACTACACACACAACACCACCACACACACAACAAACATTACGCAATAGTCACACCTGGAATATTTTTAGGTTTATCTCTTTTTTGGCTCCGCCCCCTTTAGAAAATGCAACGCGACATGAAAATAATTTTATGCAAGGGTTAATAAAAATAACTTTTATTATTTACATTTATTATTCAGAATATTTTACATGGAAAAACATTAAACATTATACATTAGACATGATAAATATCTATAATCATATTAATGGAAATTATTGTACCCTGTATAACCATACTATGGCAGTGCCGACTATGAATTTTTATAAAGATTCGCTTGTCAGTTGTGTGCTGTACCCATTTTAAGTACCCACTAACAATACTGACAACCTCCAATTTCCCAGGCTGAAAAGTTGTAGTAGGAACACTATAACACAACCCCTCTCTGTTACTTCCGTGTATATTAGGCATTAGGATTCTGTGACTCGATCTATTCGTGCAAGCTTCTTTTTATGAGGTAGGTCATCGTCTCGTACATCATCTTTATCAACATTATCAATTGTATTTCATTCGATTGCCTTCACTGTTCAACATCATGTTTTTTGAATATCATCTGTACATATGACTCATCGTGCCTATACTTATTTCAGAGGCAGCGCATCATACGTTAACTTTAACAATTTTTCAAATTAATAGTATTTTTTGTATCTTTATTGATTGTAAGGCCTTTGGCTTTTACAATGTATTTTAGATTTCCATCGGCAGTTCTTATTCTAACAGCATAGGACTTAGGTCCAGTAAATACAAAGAAAACACCGTAACCCCCAAAGCCATAATCTGCCATTTCATCTGTTAGTTCACCTAAGAAGTTTCCTGTTCCAGGAACTTCATCGTTTTCTCCAGCGACAAAAATACAAGAGTCTGTATCGCAGTACAATGCCCTTTGTTTGACTTTGTTAAGTAGCCCGTTTAGTTTTATACGGGCATAGGCAGTCGTAAACGATGCAATGGGTATATTTGTAGCATTATACGAGCGTTCGGCTAGTGCATTTTTTACAACTGTTACAACATATTTACTACCTATTGGTATAACGCTATGGACTTCAATATCGCTTTGATTGATTAGTTTCCATACTTGTTTATCACTAGTACATACTACATCTTTTCTTGTAGGTGTATTTTGTGCGAATTTTTCCCAAAGAGAATTAAGGCATAACTTCGCAAAGAACCACATCCCAGGGTTTTTCTTGATATTATTAATATCAAATTCGACACCCTTCTTTTCTTTGAAAAGGTGGATGAACTCTTTAAGCTTTTCCTCGAAATCTGAGTCATCTTCGTGAATATTATTGGGTGGTCCTGATGTCTGTCTTTATTTTTAAGAAGTGGTTGACATACCTTTCAAATAAAAACTCATGTTCTTTAAATGATCATACTTCAAATACTTTGAGTATTTTGTACCCCATCTCTATAGCCAGCTGAATTTCAGGTGTTGTGTACATACCTTCAATTGCACGTTCCACTTTTTCTTCTGGTCACCTTTTTGTTAATAGACCTTATAAAATAACAAGCCTTGTTTCCGGAATAGATTTTTATGTCAAATTATTTCATGTGAACGCATACTTCAGACTCACACATAATATGCACAACACAAAACACAAACACACACACCACCAACACACCAACAACAATAAAATTATAATAATTATTATTTAATTTATTATATATCATAATATATTATATATAATATATAAGTACTATATAATAAAATATATATATATTATATAATATATTTATATATTATATTAATATATAGATTTTATTAATATAAGATTTGTACTTATTGTTGTAATTTTTGGTATTTAGTTGATTATTGGAAAGAAGACGTCATTTTGTGATTCTTTTTATTCACTCGACCTGATAAAGGAAATGCAGGAAGCGCTCGACTATTTTGTTGTTAATTTGATCATTCCTTTGCCTCTGGGACTTACATTTAATTTTTAAAGGTTTCCCGGTCGGCATGGCTTAACTCACAAATACACGATCGTTATTCAGAAAAAATTTATCTCACTTTTGCATTTTATCTATTATTATCTATCTATCCTATCTATCTATCTAATTTTTATCTTTCTATCTATCTATCTAATCATCTATCTATCTATCTATCTATCTAAATCTATCTATCTATCTTTCCTTATCTAATCTATCTATCTATCTATCTATTCTATTTTATTCTATTTTTTAATGTACTATATTTACGAAATAAAGAATGAAGACTATCTAATTATACTCAATTCTTTTTTAAACAGTTATATATATATATTAATTATATAATAATATATATATATAATATAATATTATATATTAAATAATTAATATATAATAATATATAATATATATAGATTAATTATATATAATCTTCTACTTCTGCTCACCAGACTCCTGTAAGCGTGAACGCTTGTCAGCTGTTCTGGACGAAACCCCTCCACGCTTTCAGGTCCTTTTTTTCAACTTAGATTCCCCGACTCTTTCCAGGCTCCTCCATCAACGTCCTCTTCTTCTCAAGGCCGGGTCCTTCACGTTATCACTCCATTTTCTGGTTCTTGGTTGTTTCCATACTTGCGACTCAATCTGGAAAAACCATCCATTCTGTAATACTTCTTCGGTATTCTACCCATTCATTCCTCATTTTCATTATTGTCCGTAACCATCGTAGCTGTTCCCTCAATAAAAACCGGTATACTCTCAACCCCCAGCTCCTTCTCTTATATTCATTATTTCTTCATTCTATTCCTCCTCGTAACTCCCTTTATGGATCTAAACACCCTCATTTCACACGCTTGCATCTTACTCTTAGTTTTTGTGGTTTAAAGCCCACGCTTCGCAACCATACGTTAATATAGGTCGTAGAGTACACACACGTATATTATTATTTTTCACCTTTCGGAGGAATTTCTGTTCTCTCGTATTAACGGATATAGCAATTTTAATGTATTATTAAACTTTCCTATGTTAATAAAAACATTTTCCCGTCCCGAAAACAAAACTCCAAAGCTATTTAAAAACTGATCAACCTGCTTCAATTCTTGGATCCCTCCACTCTTATTTTCAGTTCCTCCTCCGTCTTATTTATCAAAACATCACTTCAGTCTTCTTCCTCATTTTGCTCATTTCCTCTCTCCCTCAACTGTTCCTTTGCATCCCACACTACCAATAAAATCTCTGAAGAGCCCTCCCTTGATTCCGTTACCAGGCGCAGATCAATCTTTGGTATTTCGAAATTGACAGTTCCCTTTCACTCGTCTCTGACCATTTTTCCCAATAAATCCATTGACAGGATAAACAAAAATTCGGAGGGAGAACTTTTACCCTGTTTCACCCCCCCATTCACCTCAAAACCATCTTCATTCGTCAATTGGGTCTTTACGTTTGCAAAATAACTATTTGTTAAGCTCTCTTTATGCTCTTCTCAGTTTTTACAGGTGTTCCATTACTTCTCATCGTATCTAAGTAATTTACCACCAAGGAACCCTTCGTATTACGAATTCAAAAAGCCATTCTCCAGTCTACAAATGCTAAGCTACATCTTTCTAGATTAATCCCACCCTTTCACATTCATACTTTAAAGGAAATATCAAATCAATATTGAATCTGATTTAGTTCTAAAGCGCATGGTTTTGCCACTCGTCCCTTTATTCTTCTACCCTTGCTCTTCTCAATTTTCTTTTCTAATATTCGCTTCATAATACCTTGGCGATATGTGGTATCAAAAGCAATTCCTCTGTAATTTTTACGTCTGTCTTATCCCCTTTTTTAAAAATTGGGGCATATTTTAACTGCAATCATTTCCAATTCTTTAGGTGTTCTTTTCTTCTCGCCGCACTTATTTCATTAGTTCCTTTCATCCTTACACTGCCTTGCTTTCCTCCCTAAATTTCTTCAAGATTTCGTGGGTATTCATACTTTCTTCACCCGATTGCTTCCCGTTTTTCATCTTCGGTAAGTTTTTTTCGTGCCGTGATCTGCCAACTCGTCCTACACCACCTCCACATTGTCTTACCCTTTCATGAGTTAATTCCTCCTCCCCCACAATTTCATTTGGTATATTCAGCAAAATCAACAAAAATTCGTTCCAACCTTTCCCCGATATCTTTCTTCGGGGGGTCGCTAAACAAACGCCCCTTCTCATTCTTTTTTGCCATATGTTGGAGGTTTGCGCTCCTTTCCTATAGTTTTTATGCCATATTAAATTCAATTTACCCGGCCAAAGGTCGCTCTTCCAGATCTCTACCAACCCTTTCCCCATGTATTTCCATATTTTGCCATTTATTTTATTTCTCTTTGATTCATTCTCACCGTTATATATTGCTTCTTCTATCTTTCCATTCTTCTGGGTCATTTGATCCCAATTCTATCTAAAACATTTTCATTTTTTCTTTTGGACTTGCTTTTTGCACTCGTTTCTTGTCCACCACGCTGTTTGTCTTTTCTTTTTCCCATATAATCGTTTTGTTTCTAAAAAAATAATATATAATATATATATAAATATTATATTATATTAGATTATATATATATAATATTTTATATTATATATATATATTAATTAAATAATTATATAATATTATAATATATATTATATATTATCAGTAGCTTATTGAATTTATATTTGGAAGTGAAAAAATGTTTCTAAATATTTTTTTTTATGTCAAGTATTTACAAATTTAATAATTAATTTTTATATTATTATTATTATGTATTTATGTTATTATTATTATTATTTTATTATTAATATTTTATTTTATATTATATTGTTATTATTATTATCTACACTTTATTATATATTTTTTATATTATTTATTATTATTAATTATTATTTATTATTATTATTATATTATATTTATTATTATATATTATTATTATTTTATTATTATTAGTATATTGATTATTTGCGATCTTGTTTGCCATATGCCATTTCGGAAAAGAAGATAAGAAACTGTCGAGTGGGGGGATTCTTCCGATCTGGTCTTTTTCGCTATTAGTCCTTCTGTCATTTCCTTATCAGCCTTAATGAGGGAAAAAAACTATTGCAATAAAGGAATTGATATATTAACAATAGGTTATTATATAAATTATACTTGATATTTTTATTGCACTTTTAATAGTTAACTTTGGTATGTATACTTTCATATATATAATATATATATATATATATATATATATTAGTATATATATATATAATATATATATATATATTATATATTATATATATATATATATATATATATATTATATTTATATATATTAAATATATAATTAATAAATAATATATATATTTCTTTTGACAGAATGCTGTGTGACGACGAAATCGTAAGCCTTTCGGTTGAGGGACGGCTTTGGGGCCCGCTATGGGTGCTCTTCTTGGACGTCACGAGCGGCCCCCAGGACGGGCCTGCTGCCGTTGCTTATACGTTTCAGGCCTCGTGGGGTATTTTTGATTGTTGGCAGGCTTTTCGAACACTCTCGCCTCTTCCTTTCCAACAGTTTCGTTTGATATGGAAAACTCTACATTGGCGACAAGTTAAGAAACAAACGTGCAGGGCGAGTTTCTGTTTGTCCTTCATCAGTCCCTTCAAATAAAAAAGTCACATACTTAGCCCACTTGCTGTTGATAAGAAAGACTTGACATTTGTTTTACGTGGAGCCGGTTAACAGACTTTTTTCAGTTTAGAGGGAATTACTCTCAGCTGTATATTCAAGTTATTACAGGCCCTGTCGTCTTGACTTCCCAGAGTGTCATGCCTCTGCTGTTATGAGGGAAACAACGTTAAAAAAAGTACCTTTACCGATAATTATTAATAAGTTCATCGTTTGTAAGCTCTTTGCAGATTACTGGTTCGTTGCTTGCGGGTCTGATATTCTCAAGGAGCATGTGATAAAATTATCGCCTCGGAAAATCTGTTCTTTAAACCACCTTTGAACTATAAATCCCCTAAGCTGTGGCTGGCAAACGACCCTCATTTCAATTACTTTGCCCTTCATTAGGCCTGAAAAAGGTAAACCCTTGGGGAGGTTCAGAGCCCTTATACTTGCACAAAACATTCACTACTGTTGGTTATTTACCGCAAATGATGTTGCCTTGCAATTTAAAACCAGGTCTCTTTATGATTTGGGATACGCACAGTACTCATTTTCTAAACATTCCTTTCCTTCGTATTGTGTTCAAATATCGGTCACTTTTCCTAGTTTAAATACGTTTACGTTTTCATGGGGCCCCCCTGCAGATTTAATTGGTTTTATTTTTAAACTGTTCAAAAGAATCTCATTCTTCCTGGTCAGGAGAACTCGGATACATTCCACTCGCATTTTCCAAGAAAACCCTTTGGGGGGGGCTATTTCTTGATGCTAATTACGATTCTATACACGGAAATTTTCTTTCGAGATGCCCCCCTTCGGTTGTTGATGGTTGTAATTACAATTTTAATTCAGGGATGCCAAAACTAATAAATGCTGGAGCAGATTTGGCCGAAGATATGCGGACTTTCCACCAGGATCTCCATGTTCCTTCATGACAGTAATTCTTCCATCTTTGAAGTCATAACATCGAAGCAAAGAAGGACTTCAAGCAAGTTTGTATATTCAGTTAAAAGATATTGAAGAAAAGGTTTAATGAAAATATTCATATGTGTTTTTAACGGGTCAAATTGCAAATCAGAAACATGGAATATAATTCTGGACCATACTTGATGGAAAAGTGTTCCGCGACAAGGCACAAACGGGGAACATTGTATTCCTTCTGCAAAGTTGGGTAAAAAATATCTGGGCCGTCCTCCAATAGTAGGGACAAAGCCAAAGCTTCGATTGACAAGAAAACTTGTAACATCTATTTAACAAGAACTTCTACTGCCAGCACACTGTAAGCATTTTTAGGAACCAACAACGGGCAAAATTTAAAAAGGTATTACATCGATATATTTTTTTTGACATTTTATTTAGACATTAAATTTTTTTTTTACATTGAAAAAAATTTTTTTTAGTCATTAAAATTTTTTTTTTTTTTGTTTTTAACTGAAACAAAATGCCTAAGATTTTTTTTCATTTTTTAAAGAGCAGTATATGTCACGCGAATTTATCTAACTCATTTATTCTGAGCACTATAATTTTTTTTTTAAAATTATTTTAAAAAGATTGGAAATCTATTATGTCGTTAGAGTAAACTTTGAGACTTATGATTGTAGACCCAAATGTTGCTTTTTAATTTTTATATCTTAAAATTATTCTCAAGTAATATTCCCAAATTCAATTCAAATAATAAAAACTCAACCGTAAAACTTATTACTGTTCTAAAAGCATTACAACAGTAGAAGCTAAACTAATATAAAATAACCAGTAATGATGTTTCACAATAAAATTTACAAAAACTCCTTGTGTAACCAATTAAATACAGAAATAAACATTAATGATATAAAAAAGTATTCATGAATATAAGAAATGAATTAGGCTGCTCATTTTTTCATAATAGTAACACATTGGTTTATTGTATTTTTCTTTTCTTTTTCTATACACAGAATAAATCATGTAAAAAGTGTTTTAATTTATTTCAGAACATGAGGTTCTTTATACTATCCAATTATTTGGATTTCAATAAATTAAAGAAGGTATTTCTGTCTTTTATCAAAGTCATCAATACTCTAAGTTTTTCGGAAGAACAAAAAAGAAACTTATTTAATTAATTCCTTTATATTACAATTGTGCGAGAGAAAAATAAAATTCTTAACAAAAACGTTTTCCAGATTTGTACTTTAATTATTAATCAGCTTTAAAAATCGTCAATTTACTCCCATCTCTCTCTCTCTCTTCTCTCCTCTCTCTCTCTCTCTCTCTCTCTCTCTCTCTCTCTCCTCCTCTCTTCTCTCTCTCTATCCCTCCTCTTCTCTCTCTCTCTCTCTCTCTCTCTCTTCTTCTCTTCTCTCTCTTCTCTCTCCTCCTCTTCTCTCTCTTTCACTCTACTACTCCCCTTCTCCCCTCTTCTTTCCCTCCTCCTCCCTTCACTTTGTTTTCTTCCACACATATTTTGTCCATTTTCCAATGTTTGTCTTCTCTCTCTCTCTCTCATCTCTCATCTCTCATCTTTTTTCCCCTTTTTTTTCTCTTTCTCTCTCTCTCTCTTTCTCGCTCTCTCTTCTCTCTCTTCCTCCTCCTCCTTCCTCTTCTCTTTCTTTTTCTTTTTTCCCATTTTATTTTTCCTCTCTCTCTCTCTCTTCTCTTCTCTCTTCTCTCTCTCATCTCTCTCCTTCTCTCTCTCTCTCTCTCTCTCTCTCTTCGCTCTCTCCTTTCCTCTTCCTTCTTCTCCTCCCTCCTCCCTCCTCCTCCTCTCTCCTTTTCCTCATCTTTCTATTTTCGATAACATACTTTTTTTTCCAAAATTCATTCTTCTCTCTTCTCTCCTCTCTCTCTCTCTTCTCTCTTTCTCTCTTCTCTTCTCTCTCTCTCTCTCTCTCTCTCCTCTCTCTCTTCTCTCTCTCTCTCTCTCTCGTCTCATCTCTCTCTTCTCTCTCTTTCTCTCTCTTATGATTCTTTTGATCAGATTTTTCAGCGATATCTATTGAAAATTTTGATAATTGGCACATCTAAGGTCATAATGAATAAAGCCTCATTCAATGAAGATATCTAATTCTTAATTTTTCAAAAAAAAATATTTTTGGACGAGGAATGCAAAGTATTATTATTTATTATTATTATTTTATTATTTATATTATTATTATTATTATTATTATTATTATATTTAATATATATATATTATTTTATTATATTTATTATTCATTATATTATCATTATCATTCATTATATTTATCATTATCATTATCATTATCATTATTATTATATTATTATAATAATTATTTTATTATTATTATAGTATTATTATTATATTATTATTTATTATTATTATTATTATTTATTATTATTATTATAATCATACATATGTAAATAATAAACATTATATTCAAAACTTTCATTATATATATATTATATAAATATATATATATAATATATATAGTATATTATATCTATATATTATATTAATTTAGATGATAGCATATAAATCATTTCTATTTAAAATCTTATTTTTTTAGCGGTAGAATAATATATTTTAGAATATTATATATATATATATATATATATATTTTTATTATTATAATATTATATATATTATATTATAATATATTTATATATAATTTTATTTTAATATATTTTTATATTATAATATATATATATATACAATAATATATATATATATATATTTATATATATTATATTATATATATATATTATATTATATATATATATATAATATATATATATATATATATATATATATATAATTTATATTATATAATATATAGGCCTATATATATAGCCTATATAATACCTGAGTAATCTAATTTTACGATTTTCATATTGCGAGCGGATATTATTTTTAATTTTCATAACTTGGTCCTTTTATTTTATTTTCATTATTATTTATTTTGGTTTTAATTTTATTCCTGGATTTTTTTATTTATAATATCTATTATATATATATAAATATTATATATATATATATATATATATATATATAAAGAATAATTTTATATTAATAATATTTTTATTTAAAATATAATAAATATACTTTTTTTTAAATATATAATATATATATATATACTTGCATTACTGTGTTCCAAATCAATTAAAAACATATACGTTTCAACACCAAAGGGAGGGACAAAGCATAAAAAATAAGAACTTTTTGTTGCCTGGAAGAATTATTAAAAAAAGAAAAGAGGAAGGAAAGATGCCGAAGAAACCAGTATGCATCAGCCGTTAAGAATACCCCAAATTAGCGATGGACAACATTGAAATCACAAAATTATGATTTCGAAGAATGGGAAAAAAAGAAATGGAAAAAAGATTTTACACGGTTACAAACAATCTAACATTACTTTACATAATCAAACAAAAGAGAGTGCGATATATAATAATACATACAATTTGTATGTATGTATTATGTGATGTATTATTATGTATGTATGTACGTATAGTATGTTGTATGTATGTATGTTATGTATGTATGTTATTGTATGTTATGTATGTTATTTATGTATGTTGGTTGTTTGTATGTGATGAACATAACATGGATTGTATTTCTAGGTTCGTGTTATAATTATATATTATATATATATATATATTATATAATATATATATAAATATATATACTATATTTTAATTTACTATTTAATAAAAAATTAAATATATATAATAAATATATATAATATTTATATATATATATATATATATATATTATTATACTATATAATAATATATATATATATATATATATAAATGACGGGGCGGTTAGGCAGGACAGGAAAGAAAAAAACGAGCATTCAAAAACAGACTTACAAACAAGAATAAGGTAAGATAAAAACAGATAGAACCGGGCTAAATGTATGTATGTATATATGTAATTATGAGTATGTATGTTTAATGATATGAGGATATGTTGTTTATGTAATGTATGTATGTTAATAGAACAGAGTAGACTGCTGAAAAAATCGTTGATAGGGGACAGAAAGGACAGAAAGACCAATTAGATAGACAAAGAATGAAGGAGAAAATAAGGGGGGGGAAATATGAACGATGACATTCAAAGATTTTTGTCTCGCTATTTCCCCTAATTGATTACGATTCCCAGAGAGCAAGAAACTTTATTAACCTCTGTGTGACGTGACCAAATAACAAGAGAACAGGAAATGATTTACAAAAAAAATTTCTGCAAATTACTTGTGTCATTTTCCAAAGGTTTCAGAAAACACCTTTCCTAGGGAGGAAACCTGAACCTTTTTTGCCTCTTAAATTTGTTAAAATGAAATGGACAACCTTCTCTTATTCAAGGAAATATGCTTTTCTCTCTCTCCTTCCTGCGCTCTTCTCTCTCTCTCTCTTTTCTCTCTTCTCTCTGTCTCTCTCTCACACCACTTCTCTTCTCTCTCTTATCTATTCTATATCTATCTATCTTATCTATCTATCTAATTCTATTCTATCTATTTCTTTATTCTATTCTAGCTTTAAAAAAAAATTTTTTTTTTTTTTTTCCATATTTTTAAAAAATAATTTTTTTTTAATTTTTTTTTATTTTTTTTCCCCTTATAAGTGTGAAAATCTTCTTTCCCCCCCCCACCCTTTTCTTTTTTTCTTTTTTTTTCCCCACTATCTATTCTAATCATATCTATCTATTTATCTATCATCTATCTATCTATCTTATCTATCTATCTTATCTATCTATCTATCTATCTATTTCTATTCTAAATCTATTCTATCTATTTCCCTTTCTCTTCTCTCACTCTTTCTTTCACATCAATCGTATCATAATTATCTATTTTCCTATCATCTAATCTATCTTTATCGTATCTATCGTTTCTATCTATCTTTATTATCTATCTATTCTATCTATCGTCTATCTAGTCTGTTATTCTATCTAATCTATCTAATCGATCTATCTATCATCTATCTATCTAATCTATTTATCTATTCTATCTTATCTATCTATCTAATCTATCTATTCTAATCTATCTATCTATCTATCTATCTATTTCTAATCTATCTAATCTATCTAATCTATCTATCTATTATTCTATCTATCTATCTCTATCTATCTATCTATTCTATCTATCTATTTAATCTATTCTATCTATCTAATCTAATCTATCTAAATCTATCTATTTATCTATCTATCTATCTATTTCTATTCTTATCTATCTAGCTATTTCTATAGGCGCGCCCAGCTCTGCTATCTATCTATCTATCTATCGTATTCTATCTATCTATCTATCTATCTAGCCTATCTTAGCTATATAAACATTTTTATTCTATCTATCTATCCTATTATATAATATCTTATCTATTTTCTATCTATTTTTTCTAATCTTATCTATCTATCTATCATATCTACATCTATCTATCTATTCTAGTTCTATCTATCATCGTTTCCTCTCTCTCACCTCTTTCTTCCCCTATCTATCTATCTAATTCTATCTATGCTATCTATCTATCTATCTTATCTATCTATCTATCTACTATCTGATCTATTCTATCTATCTAATCTATCTAATCTATCCTCTCCTCTTCTCTTCTCTCTTCTTCTCTCTCTTCTCTCTCTTCTCTTCTCTCTTCTCTCTCTCTCTTCTCTCTCTTCTCTCCTTCTTCTCTCTTCTCTTCTCTCTCTCTCTCCTCTCTTCTCTCTCCAATAATATTTTCCTTTTCTTTTTTTCTTTTTATATTTTTAAAATTTATTTATTTCTATTATTTGCCTATTTTACTTTTAAACATAAACAATGTAGCACTGGGCTGATTATCCAATGTTTTCTGGTGTATGAATAGAGTTAATTACATATATAAACAAATATTTAAAATAAATATATATTATATATATATATGATAATTATAAATCCTATATATAAATCTATTAATATATAAAATTTTAACAATATACAATTTGTTATATATATTATTATTTTTTAAATTTTTTTTGCACCACCCGGGGGCCCCGTGTATGTGTGTGGTGAAGGCGTACATAAAATGTTTAATTACAAGTGAATCTTTTTATCATATTTCATCAATCTAAGTAAATTCTTGTCTCTTAACGAAATATCAATTAAACAAAATCCAAAGTTTTTAAAAACAGTTATATATTATATATATATATATATTTATTATATATATATATTATATATATATAATATATAATATATATTATATATATATATTATATATATATAATATATATATGTGTGTGTGTTGTGTGTGGTTTAAATTTAGACTTTACTTTTTTGAAAATTATAATTTTTTAATTTTCTTTGCATAGGACGAGGGAAATTAAACCATATCTGTCTTCTCTTTTGGTTTTTGCTAAAACACTAAAAAATGCGAAAGGTGCAACATCTTCCCTTGAAGGCCTAATAAAAGAACTAATGGAAGTATCTACGAATTTCTATCATCTTAATTATGTTGAAATTTAAAATTCGACAAACGGCCGTTCAGCCTACCCTTCATTGGATTTTGGAATTGAGGAATTTTAAAGTTTTCAGCAACACTGTTTTTGCCGTTCTTTTTGTGGGGCATCTCAAACCATCTTATAGTAAATTCGCTCTTCTTTCCTTTCTCAGCGAGTAGAAATGCTCCACCAAGTGCGATGGTTTTCACCAGCTTGCCTTCCGCTTCATTTTTTCTTATTGTTAGTCGGTGTTTGTTAAGTAAATCTAGGGAACCCTCAGTGAGGGACATTTTTTCAAATCTGGTATAGCTTTATGTGAAGTGTTGCAATTATTTTTTTTAGATTTTTAATGCAAAATTTAAACTTTCATTAATTCGGAGATTATCAATAATATATATAGTATATATATATAATTTATATATATATATATTAGTATATATATATATATATATAATATATATTATATATATATAATATATATATATAATATTATAACCCATGTTTTCTAAAAACTTCTCAGAAAATATTTATACAGACCTTAATGCTGAAAATGGTTCATAGGAGGCACTGCCTCCTTGCCGCTCCCCAAAATATCGTGCACTGACAACCCCAACACGGCTATATTATATATATATATTATATATATATTAATATATATTATTATATTTTTATATATATATATATATATATATATATAATTAATTATATATATATATAATTATTATATATATTATATATAATATCTAGTGTATCAACCCTTTGAGAAGTTAGCTACAGTGATAATTTAACTTTGGGTTAATTACTTTTTATTTTAATAACTTAGGATATACATTTAATCAGAAAGATAAAATCTGATTATTATTTTGTTAAGACAATTTAAAATTGCAACATCAATTTCATTGGTTAAGCACAACAGATCAGTTCACGATCAGTAATAAGATTAGTGAAAGCTAACACTATATTCCTATAAATCCACACAACAAATTTCCGGTCTTATAAACGAGCCGAGGCCTAATCGACTTCTCTTACTTTGTTCCTTGAAGTCTAACTTTGCCTCTGTGGAATATCATCGAGACGCTAACTGACTCTTATTCCCTTCTACCCCGGGCATTCCGCTTGGACTCACGTTTCCGTGGCAGTCCATTACATTTGAAAGTTGCCCCACCGAAAGAATCGTGTAATATTTTCTTATTCTTATAACAATGAAATAATAATTAAAATTTTAATTACGATGCCCAATATCAAGTATTACATTAGTCTGTTTATAGGCAGTTATTATAACTTTTATATTTACATTAATGAAAAAATCCAATGTTTTGATAATGTTGTGAATTGAATAGTTTGCTGATTATGTGTTCAATTTTTTTAAATAAGATTGACCTTATTAAATTTTACAATCTTTCAGCCACAAAAGGTACCAACAGACCTTCAGACAGACAAGGTATCAACTGGACTAACAAATGATAAAAATTTATGTCCATTAATTGAGGACAAGATAGGGTAAGGAGTGAATTCGTATTTTGACGGTGAGGGAGCTAGAAGCTTCATTATCTATTGAAAACATTTACGAGCGTTCGGATCAATCATATGTAATTATAATAAAGTCAATAACTGAACCCATTTTCTCTAAAAAATCCATTACCAAAAATATTTGAAATTAATTTCGGCAAGCGAAACGCGCTAATTTCAAATTGCCTTTCCAAAGCCATGTCGATTCTTAATTTACTTTCTATTTAGTAAATAGATATCAAGGTCCCGTTAGCCGCAAGTCACAGACCTATTATACTCCACTCTGATCAGCATCTGAGGTTCGTTTATTTTAAATTTAAAGAAAAACTCCCTTTACCTCTATGCTCATATAATTATTCATACTGCTTCTCTCAGTAACGGATTGTCCGTTCATAAAAAAATCGCTCTTTTTGTAGCCATTGCAGTTGAAACATTAACACTAATTTTCTTCTAAAAATGTGATATCCCTCACTCCCGATTGATATGAGTAAACCCACCATTTCATATCGTCAGCGATCATCAATCTTATGTTAGTATTTTATTTTTTATTTTTTCATATTTTATTATTATTATTATTATTATTATTATATTATTATTTATTATTATTATTATTATTATTATTATTCATTATTCTTTTCATTAATTTATATTCTTTTTCATAATATTCATTTTATAATATTTTTTTTTTATTTTATTTTTAATTTTTTTTTTTTCTTATTTTTAAATTTTTTGATTTTTTTATTTACTCTTTTCTTTTACTATATTATTATGATTATTTAGTATTATTATTTATTATTATATTATTTTATTATTATATTCATTATTATTATTTATTATCAATTATTACTATTTATTATTATTATTATTACTTTTCAATTATTTTACTGTAGAATAGTAATCAATACGGATTCTACGTTCTTCCTTCGAATTCTCTACACTGGAGCATTTCAAGTTATTGAGGCGCTTCCGATACTCTTCCCCTTCCCCCACCAGAAATCACTCTCTGGTGATAGGCAGCTAACTTAAAGATCACTAACCATTCTTCGTTTCCCCAATTTTCGTTATTGTAATTAAAAGTTCTATCACTAAACATCAAACTTATTTATTACAGTTATTCAGATATTTTCAACATATTTATTACCTATATCATAATGATTGGCGTCTATTACATTATATTTATTTTTAATTACCATTATTGTTGAATGTCCATTATTATAATTTATTACTAGTTTGCAAACCCTAGTCCATTAATAAACCTTATTTGATTAATATTTCTATTAATTGCCTATAAATTATATTATTAAAAGTTATCTCTTCTTGTAACATGCATTTAAAAAATTATTAGCGTAATAGTTTCTTCTTCGACGGAACACATTCTGCTCTCCCCCCGGATATTTCGGATAACCCCCATAAGTAAACCCCCCAAAATTCCTATAACGAATACCAGCAAAATGTCTGTAAATTATGGCTATTAATTCCTACCGTTTTTATGTTTATATTATTATTCATAATAATAATAATTTTTTTCATATTATGACGGATTATGACTATCATTATAATGATCATTGTAAAAATTATATTTTCTACTAAAATTATTATGATTATTATTATAAAACCAATTTCTACCATTGCAGTTATTATTGTGACTATTATTATAATGATTATTGTAAAAGTTACTTCTAAAATTGTTACCTCTAATATTAAAATTTTTCCGTCTAAAGTAAGTATTTCGCCCCGTATTTATTCCCCCCTTTTGGCCCGTTGTTGGAACCAGAGAGGAGCTTCTACGTTTCCCTGTATTAAATTTTGATCGTCATTGATGATGGAAGAATTTTTTGAAAGTTCGCACAGAGTTTTCACCAGATCTGTGATTGTTCGAATTAGAGTAAGCATTTCTTCTGTAGTCTTTTCTTGCGCAGTTAACAGGTGGTCTATTTTGTTTTCGTGAGTTGAAATATTAACGTTTTTCCGTCTAAAGTAAGTATTTCGCCACGTGTTTATTCCCCCCCTTTGGCCCGTTGTTGGAACCAGAGAGGAGCTTCTACGTTTCCCTGTATTAAATTTTGATCGTTAATGTTGATTGTAGAGTTTCTTGTTTCAATTTTGGGCGAATTTTTAACGGTTTTCCTTCTTCTTCTTGGGAGATTTGGAGATTCGATATGTCTCTGTGTTTTTGAATCATTACATGTTTTATTTTAAATTTAGGATTTTGTTTTTCTTTGTTGTTGTGTCTGTGTTTTTGATCGGCCACTTTTTTTTCTTCCGCTTCCACTGATTAAAATTTTTGTTTAGTATTGTGATTTTGCGGTTTGTTTTCACTTCCTTTTGTATTAATCAAATGTTTTGTTTGTTCGTTTCCCACTTCTGGGTTCACCATTCTTGTAATCAACCGCTTTGAGAGAAGTAGATACAGATGATATTGAAAAGGAGAAATTTAAACTTTTTATTCTTATTTCTAGGGACTAATTAAATTCAGATTAGTAAATAAATGGTATAATTTAAGAACAATTTGAAAAATAGCAATCAAATTCATAGGTTAACACACAATATCTGATTCACACACACTCATAAAGATAGTTGAAAAAGCTAACACTATAAATTCTATACTCAAAACACAATTCTCCGGTCTTATAACGAGCCGAAGCCTAATGCGACTTCTCTTCTTGTCATTTGAAGTCTAACTGCCTCTCTCCTCTTATGATACGAGACGCTAACTGACTCTTATTCCCCTTCTACCCCGGGCATTCCGCTTGGACTCACGTTTCCGTGGCAGTCCATTCATTTGAAAGTGCCCTCACAAAAAGAACCGTCAAGAATCTCTTATACAAATTGAAAATAATAATTAAATAAAATTGACGGATGAATAAATAAAATATAAAAGTATTTTATTAAGGGGAGAGAAAATGCCCTTTAAAATTTTTTTTTTTTATATATAAATAGATATATATAATATATATTATAATATATATATATATATATATATATATATTATATATATTATTATATATAATATATTATATATAATATATATATATTATAATATATATATAGGGTACTATCAGTTTTTTAGTAGCAAATTTGTATTGTACGCTATTTTCAGGCCTCGTTCCTACGTCAAATAATAATTATACATTCTTTTTTTTTCTTTTTTTGTTTAAAAAAAAACAAAAACAAAAAACAAACAAAAAAAAATTGCTTTGACTTCTATCGAAATTACTTAAATATAATTAATCTTTTCACAAAACATTCTTCGAACTTAGTATTCTAATCGGAGAATCACAAGGACATTTAATTAGTATAAGAAATTCTAATCTTTCCTTTCATTTATGGAAAAGAAAAGAAAGAAAAATCCTAACACTAATCCCCAATATAAGCCTAAGTTAGTTTTCGTTAAGAGATTAAAAAATTTAAAAGTGTATCAAAGTTAAAAAGGTTATTTTCCCACGGCAAATAATGTTTTTATTTTTTTATTTTTTATTTTTTCTATTTTTATCCGTTAATCTTTTTGAAGTATGAAAAACATTAAAACTAAATAGAACTAACGTGGCACTACGTACTAGACTATAATAATCTACCACAGGCTACTGAAACAAATATTTAAAATTGTAAAAATAATTGAAACTTAATAGTTAAGCCCGGCACCCTTAACTACTTACTACTACTACTACTTACTACTACTACTACTTCACTTACTACTACTTTACTACTACTACTACTACTACTACCTACTTACTACTGGAACAATTAAATAAGAATTAGTTTGCGTCGAAATTAATTTTTATCTTTGAACACTTTTCAATTTTTAGATTCTCTTTAACCGAAACTACAATTAGCGTTTTGCACGTTATAATTAATAATAATTAAACAATAATAATATAATAGTAATAATAATAATAATAATAATAAATAATTAATAATAATAATCAATTAATAATTATAATAATAATAATATATATAATAATAATAAATAAATCATAATAATATAATTCAATGTTAATAATAATAATAATAAATAATAATAATAATAAATAATATTAATAATAATAAATAAATAATTATAATAATAATAATAATTAATAATAATTATTTTAATAATTAATAATAGATATTAATAATAATTAATTATAAATAATTAATCAATAAAAATAAAATAATTATAATAATAATTAATAATAATAATAATAATAATAAATAGAAATAATAATAAATAATATAATAATGATAATAATGAAAATAATAATAATAATAATAATAATAATAATAATAATAATAATAATAATAATAATAATAATAATAAAATAATAATATAATAAATAATAATAATAAATAATATAATAATAGCTACATAGGCTTGTCGTGAATTGGCAAACGCAGATTAATTAGAAATTTATAAAGGAAAACTACGAAATTAAATATTTCTCGAGGAAAGTAAAATTAATCCTAAATTATTTTTTTCCAAATATTATTAATACGAGTTCCATTAAGAAATCAATTGGACCATTACAAGACATTAGTTTAACTTTAAAATCAAAACAGTGTTATTGGCAACATTTTAGATAATTTTTTTCTTTCACAGTTTTTACGAAAGAGGAATCTAGATAGTCTGCCTAAAAGGAATGGAGAATACAGATAGTTATTTAGATACATTTGAAATTTTAAAAAGATTGAATGTTAAGCTAATTTGATAAACTATTAATAAAATATCAACCTGCGGGACCAGATGAATTCTATTCCGAGCATATGAAAATCCTTGAAAAGACTTATTCAGTAAAAACCTTTGGCGCAAATGCTCTTCAATAAGTCTTTCAAGAAAGGGGATATAACCGGCATTATTTCAACTTGCTATATAAGTCCCATTTTAATAATAGGAGGAGAATTCGTAAACAACCCCAATAACTGCAAAAACCAATTAGGCTTGACATCTTATAGTTGGTCAAATCTTTGAGCAATTACATAACTAATAGATAATTGCACCATCTTGAAAGATATGGCATTGCTAATAAATTCCCAACACGTGTTTAGAAAAAATATCCATATGATTAATGTCAATTGAATTTTTAATGTGGTTATTTAACGATGAAGTTAACTATTAATTTTTGTGATGATCATTTATTTAGACTTCAGAAAGGCATTCGTACCGTCCGCTCATCTCAAAGGATTATGGAAAGTAGGACTCGTAATATCTTGAGGAGACTTTTAAAATGGTTTTAAAATTGGTTTAGATCGACGGACAACACGAGTTGTTATCAAGAGGTGGAGTGGCTCGAATGAGCGATGTTATTAGTGGTACCTCAAGTATCTGTCCTGCGGTTCCAATACTGTTTATTTTAGTTTATATAAAACTTATATATATATATAAGTACGATATATATAATATATATAATATACTATATACAAAGGGTGAATATTTTAGTAATGTAATATATATATATATATATATTATTATATATATATATATATAAATATATATATTATATTATATATATTAAATGATAATAGATGGACTAAGATGATGATGCTATTATTAAAGGAAATTATCTCCGATCTCTCTTTTTTT